>CAKNWT010326439.1:0-11683 GCA_932066315.1 Andricus coriarius | reverse complement strand
ACAATATGAACATTGTAAAATAAAAATGATATAATATGATAATTCTGAAAAGTGTAATTTAATATATTCCGAATTACATGTGCTTCCATTGAATTGATATTCGCACAACATTTTCGAAGCGGATCTTAAAAAATGAAGTTTTAATAAAAAGTAAAATCTTCTATGATTTCAAGGACGCGGCTTCTAGGTAAAAATTTTTAAACGTATAATTTGTGACCACCATGTCAGTTTTTAAACTGACCATTTTTTCGGAATCGTCAAAGTTTTGAAGTTTTCCTGGTGAGAAAGGTGAACCCAGATCACTAGAATCGACGGGAAGGAGTTTGTCATTGGGTTTGGACTGATAATTCTTAAAGAATTTCTTCTGCTGCTGAATAGGAGGAGCAGGATTTTCATTATGGATTTGAAAGTTTTTTCAACGCAAAAATAGTACCAAATTTTCTTAAATGATAATTTTGGAAGTGACAACTTACTTCGTTATTTAATTGAGCTTTATATAATGTTCTAATGTGTTGCTGCATGTATACATCCCACTATTATATGCTTATTTAACCCAGCTTCATGGGGTTGGAAAAGTGTTACATGGACGGAAGGGTGGGTCATATAGACCCGCTTATTAGGTATGAATTATACCAGTACTTTATCAATAAAGAAGGTAATACACAGCTCCAGCTGCTGAGAAGAACGGCAACGTCGCACGCATAGCAACCGAGCTTCAAGCAAAATAAAATGTGCCGGGTCTCACATACCCAACCCCCAGGACGCCAAATTAACAATACAGTCGAAGCTATCAATAAGGCCGCCGTGAATAAGGCCCCTTCCCCTCATCCTTGCTCGAGCTCGCCGAGAAGCTTCCCCCACCATCACACTGACTTTTAAATTCCAGTCAGCTTATGGTTTTAGGAGAGTGTTTTTTTAAATTATCCAAATATATCGAATATTTATTGTGATATTTTCATATATTATAATATTATTCGATATTATATTTGGATAATATAAAAAACTCTCCTAAAAACCATAAAAATTTCTATTTCTACGGCGACACTATTGGTAGCGGCTGACTGGAATGTCGAAATCGGCGTGAGAGTGAGGGAAGCGTCTCGGCGAGCTGGAGCAAGGATGAGGAGAAGAGGTCTTATTCGTAGCAGCCTCATTGGTAGCTTCGACTGTAATATTTAAATAATAAGGAACGATATTTGAATTTCAAACAGATTTAAAATCTGATAAGAACACCTTACAGCGGAAAAAATGTTTATGTTCACGAATTTGAACTGATCACATCTTACGGAGTAAAAAAGATTCAAGTTGACTCATTAGAATTTAAAGTTCGTTTCATGTATGTAATATACCGAGTAATTACATTTTTGGCATTAGAAACTGGGATGCCCCACTCAGTAATGCATACGTACAGACCTTTCTGCAAAACGTTCCAGATATGACTGCTTTCAGGCGATAATCGGGCATGCAGAACGTGGAATGCTTTGGAGCAAATATTTAGAGCTCCGATCGTTGACGCCACACTGTAAAGCGCGCTGTCGACGGCAACGTAAAATTTAGGAATCTCATATATTTTCGGCCCAATGACGATAATGTATGGTTGCAAAGGCAATCCCTTCTCAAACATATAAGAACGTCTCTCTTCTTGTAGCTTCGTGATGTCTGCCGCTGTCTAAAATTGATTAAGATTTGAATTTTAGTATATGTTTATGAGTTAAGAAAATTGTAAGCAGTATGGGGCTATTCAAAAACTACGTCTCGCTATTTTAAAGATATTTCCGGCCCCTCAACTTCTGCGATATAGAAACGTAAAACATGTAAACATAACATTTTAATAAACTTCAAAGCCCAAAATGCTCACATAATAGGGTAAATAGGGTGCTTTTTCACGAAAATCTGCAAATAATAGGCGGATGAATTCTTTTAAGTAAAATTATTGTATGGGTACGATACTAAACTCAACATATAATTTTCTTCACACTTTAAGTCGAAATATATTGCATTTTCAACCAAATAGTTGAATTTTCATTCATCTGGTCGAAAATTGTACTATTTTGGTAAAAATTCGGTATTTTTAGTTAAAAAATAATCTTTTCAGTTAAAAACTAATTTTTTTGGTTGAAAATTTAACCACTGGTTGAAAGTTGCACTCCTTTGCTGAAAACTAATTTTTTTGTATGATTAATCATTTTAGAGGAAAATTAATATTTGGTGGAAAATTTCACTATTTCGTTGGAAATCTAGTTGTTTGTTGTTGTTGAAAATAATTCTTTTTGGTTGAGAAATAATGTTTTTGGTAGAAAATTCAACTGCTTGGTTGAAAGTTGCACTCCTTTGCTAAAAATGCATTGTAACACGCACTTTACAGCATATACAGTCGTTAACACGGAAAAGTGTATGGAAAGACGGTCAGTCACCGCTGAACGCGTTCAGCTATCCCCACTCAGTCGAGGCGAAAAGACACGTGAGTCGAAGCGGCCAATGGGGTGGACCGTCGGTCCCTGCCGCGGAGCCTTCCACCTCCATCTAGCGCTTGCTGAGGTGGGAAGGAGCCCATAAAAGCCGGCGAACGAGAACAACGAGGCAGACTAGCGCCGGGCTTCCGGCTGCAAACAACATCTAAGTATTTGAAGTTTTCCCTAGGAATCCACCAGTCCTCTGGTCGCCTCTCTGAAAAAAAGTATCCACCAGTCTTCTGATAGGTCATCTTGCCAAGCCGTTGGCTCGCTAATACTCCTATATAGCTTCCACCAGCTTCTTAGTCAGCCCTCCCTTCTATCCCATTATTTTCCTGACACCCTTTTTTTACATCCCAAAAGTAAGTTGAAAAAAATCGGTTGATTCCGCTGTGATGCCTCATGGCATCGAAAAAGGACCCGTTTTTTTATTGTAAGGCCAGTTATTGAAATTTTGTTTAAAATTAATTTTTGTGAAAAACTAATATTTGCGGGTTGAAAATTGACCTCTGCTTGATTTAGAATTTAATCATTTTTTAGTAGAAAATTCGTATTTTTTGGTTGAAAATTAAAATCTGTTGATGAACATTCGTTTCTTGGTTCGAAAGTTCATCTCTTTTGGATGAAATTTTACCTGCTTCATTTGAGGATCCAACTATTTTATTGAAAATTTGTCTTTTTGGTCCATTTGGACTGTTCTTGATTGAACATTAAAATATTTTTGGGTGGACTTTTTCAAAGATTTGAATGCTGAAAATGAAAACAGTTTGAAAAATTACATCTGTATGCAAAATTAGGCTGTCCTTGGAGTTACCAGTTGAGATTTTTCAGGGTTTTTTCTCAATTTTTAATATGTTTGGGATGGCATAAAGTGTGCCAACAACATTAGTTGGATCGACATTTTTTTATCTGTGACAGAAAAATTATACAAATTTTATACGAAAATTATAGAAAATATTCTTTCAATACCTGTTATATATTTAGACATGTTCAATAAGTTATACCTTCGTTTAATTGTACTTTGAGCATATTTATCAAGTCAGCACCGGTCCAATCTTTATCCTTCAAAAATTTATTTGTTTGCATAAAATCAAACAAGGTAGACAAATTCTCGATTCCGTCCTCCATTGCTTCCAGTCCTATTTTTGTGTTAATCTTTGGTTATCAATTAATAACCATGAGGATGCTTTAAAATTTGACAGTCTTGAAATACTCTGGAAACGCGTTCGTCTGAATAATGAATTCGTTACTTGCTTCGATTTCTTCTTCGTTTTCTGAAAAAGAATAATATCATATGAATACACTTTGAAAACTTAAAAGCTTCAGTGAATGAAGGAATATAATTGCCAGATTATATTTAATGGTTTTGAGAAAAGAAAACAAAACGGCAAACCTTCTGGTTTCACTAATTTTTACGAATTTTCAATTTTTAATATTTTTTGGCATGTTACATGAAATCTGAACTTTTCTGTGCAGACGTGGGTCAAATCCGATCAAATGTGCCCCGGATATCTTGCCAATTCACCTATCGTTTCGATTTTGATGCAAAATTAAGAACATTTGACAGTTTAAAAGTTGAAATTATTAAATATATTAAGCAAACGAAACAAAATAAACAATAAAATCGAAAATTATCCGAGCGGACGTAGGTCTAATAACTGTGCCTCGGAAATCTTGTCAATTCACTCATACGGTCGACTTTAATGTAAAATTAAGAAAAATGGACAGCTTGAAAGTTGATATTATTAAATGTATTAACGAAACAAAGTAAAATCAGAAATTATCCGTGCGGACGTGGGTCAAATCTAAGCATATGTGCCCCGGAAATCGTGTCAATTCTAGAAATGCCAGTCAGAAACTTTCACAATACAAGGTAGGTAATAATATTTCAGAAAAATGATTTTAAACGCCTAGTTTATCCTTAAATAATTGTTTAAACAACTTAATGTTATTGATAATAATGTTCGCTTCGAATAAACCTAGAAAGTTGCAGTATATTCTAAAATTTTCACCTTTTTGTCCACTTTTTAATAAGAGTGAAGTAATACTTAATTAAATTTTACGAAGATAATTCTTGTAACCATTTATTATTATTGTTAATAATATTCTTTTTGAATAATGCTACAAACTTGCAGTTTAGTCTCAAATATTCATTTCATCCACTTCCTTTTTTTTCATATTGGTTGTGTGAAAATTTACATTGTATATGATTTTTAATATATGAGTTTATGATATGGCTCTTGTTTTCGAAAGATGTATTCACAAAGAAAAAAGAGATTGTTTAGAACAGGGACTCGGTCCGAAAGTTTTTCTCCAGTTTTATTCTTCTCCACTCGGGATTGTAAAACAACCGCCCTTTTTCGGTCTCATCAATTCAAGTGTCCTTTTTTATGACATGTATTGAAACTGAGTTTAAACTTTTAAATACCTGATAAGGACTCGGTAGTTAGGCGTGTTTCTCAAATAAAGAGGGTTCAAAACATCAGCAAAAGAATAATCTTGTATTTAAAACACATAGTACTTGTAATTTATTTAATTAAAATAAATTGAAATAATAATAAGCCAGGTTTAACAGCAATTGTTTTACTTAATTTCGAGTCTTGACATAAAATCCTAACCTAATACTTGAAAACAAAGCTAACTTCGAAAAGTTAGGCTTCCCTGCCCGGAACTTCATGCTCGGCAATGACGAAACAAAACTTAAAATTCTAAATGCTATCCTAAGATCGAGCTAAACAAACTTCCAGAAAACTCAATTTAAATGTTAAAAAAAACACAAAATAGTCATTCACAAATCTCCGTGACCAAAGTTGTCTATAGCCTAACCTCACTAAATTAGTAAGAGCCCATGACTAGTCATAATCTAATTTATTCGGTTAGTGATAGACAAACTCAAAAATATAAATAATTTAGAACTGTTAATTTCAACAACAATTCCAATAATCCACATCATAATGTTCCAAACCTTGACATTTTTTGTTTCTAGAGAAATTATGCCTAGCTCGCATAACCTTACTGACTCTAATCTCAATCTAATAATTAGCAATCACGTGGCATAATTATCCCAAAAGTTAGTAGCCTTAACACAGATCAAGATTACACTCAAAATCTGCCGAACAAACTTACAATAAACATGACATAAATGAATCTGACAAAATCAGTCAAAAGTAAGAAAGAAATAATCTCAAGATAGCCCTATGCCACACTCAAAATTTACACAGTCCTCGACGCTCATAGTTTCCGTAATATCTCAAACATAAGAAGGGGTGGGGTAAGGGGAAAGTCCTTAACTGGATGACATCTCTAAGGAATTCAAATTATGAGTCTTCGATACAACAAAACGGGAATACCTCTTTTTGCCGTTAATATAAAGTTGGTGCTAAACTCGACTGGGGGCTCAGTTCAATAAAATGGCACATTTTTAGGTTAACACTGAAAAGGAGCATCCCTCATAATTAAAAATCGGGTTTCGGGATAACACACAACTCGGGACTACATTACGTGGCAAACATAGGGTTATTCAAAATGCTCGACGGGGTCAGAGTTCAGGGGTCATCGTTTCGACCACGTGTGACGCAATTTTGACGACAGAAATACAAAATTAGAGAATCAAAATTGATCTAAAGTAGCCACGTGACGAGCGTAGTTCCCTTTATCTCTATTATAAAGAATTGGCCTTACCCGTAGAATTCCGGAAAGTTGTTGGTGGATTTCCTGGGGATGAGGAGTCCTTGTGCGTCTTTGAATCGTTTTCGGAAAAACTACTCGACCAAGGATACTGTGCGATCGCGTAAAAACTTCAAAACAACACTATTAGACTCGCCCCGGCTGTGCTCGGCAGATAAGAGCGAGCGTAGTTGCGACGGTCAGGGACTCGGCCTCGGCGTTCCTTCTCCTCCTTCTCTCCGCCGTTCCTATTGGTGGTAAGGCCGCTGCGTGACGGGGAGCTTGGCTTAATTCCAGGGCCGTATGAATAAGTGGACCTCGGTACCCTGTTATTTTCGGGTTTCATCCTTCCTTCTTTCCAGTATTTCCAGAAATGATCCAGGGTTGTTGTTTCTTTGTCCTTACTCTCCAATCCATCTATTTGATCACCTCCTGGAGCCCGGAATTACCCTGGCTCGTTCTACGCCAGGTAGATGGGTCGTTCCAGATTTTTCGTAACTTGCAGTGTTACTCCCAATCTGGCCGGCATCCTAACATGATCCTTGTAGATGAAGATCCAGAGCTCCTTTGAGCCTGGCAGGCGATAGTAGGTTGAAAAGGCGGGAGAATTCAAACGGCTTGAAATGTATCGATGGAATCTAGTCGTTCCAAGAGTCTCTAGTGGCGTCCCATTTGAGTTTTGAAATCGAAAGAAGTCCCTCTATTTCTCGATGAGTCCGAATCGTTACAAAAAAATAAAAGAAACGAACACAATAAGTCCTTAAAATTATAAACCTTAAATCTAGCCCTAGTCATGGAGTTTCCGTACCACAGCCGCGATTTCAGACCTTATTAAATTAAATATATAAATTTACGGAAAATCTCTAAATGTCAAAATAAAATTTTATTAATATAAACCTGTGAGTTGCAAGAATTTTGCAACATCACACAGTTAAGAGTGCACTGTACTTCAAGTACAGTACGATTCATAACAGGCTCAAAATTTTCTATTTGGTATAAGAGCAATATTCTTCGCACAGTATGGACTTTAGAAACAGAGTTTTTTAAAATTAGATTCTACGTAAGTTTGAATTCTATAGACTACCGCTAGGATGTGAGTTTTTTTTTGCTGGGGCGTTGGAACAGGGGTCGGCATGTGTGGTGGAAGGGGGGCATTTTAAATGGTCTACACCCCCTCCCACCAGGCATGCCAACTCCTTTTCCAATGCTGCAAAGAAAAAAGAAAAAATCTGAAAAATCATTTCAATCATTTTTCTCGAAGAATATTAATTTTAGAAAAAAAGTACAAATATAAAAATATATGTGTTTCGACGAGATCTACAACTATTGTCAATACTATTTTTTTCCAAAATCAACATTTTTCGAGATTTTGAAAACAAATGAATTAGAAAAAAAGGCAAAATTATGAATAACCTAATTTGTATTCATCTGTACCTAAATCCTTTCAGTGCATTCACCTGGGGTCTAAATTCAAAGGAACCCCTAGGCCAAGTAGCAAATCAATATTCTTGGGTGACCTTTTCGGAAGTATACGCATTAATTATTTGCCAGAAATAATCAATTATAATAATATAATAATAATATTTTTTTGAAATTAATATTGAAAAATTGTTGATAAGTTATTGATAATTATTCATTATTATTGAATATGATTTGTTTCCTTTAATAAGCACCATTTATATAAATCTGGATTATTATATAGAAAGTCAACAAATTTTGATTTATATTTACGAGTAGAAAATTTATTTCGGAATGAATCCTGCAATAATTGTACTGAAAAATCTGCCTGGCCTATATTTTGAAAATTTTTTAAATATTGAAAAGCATGTAACTGATTTTATTTTCATCAAAATTTGAAATTTCAAGGCTTTTTGAATTTTGGTAGAATCGGAAAATTACATTAGAATAGTTTTGAAATATGTTTCATATCCCGTAAACATTGTGATCAAAATTTCTTAATCTATGAGAAAAATATTTTTTCCTGCTTTTCGATATTTTTCAAAATTCTGAGAGGCACATAACTTTTTAAATTTTCATCAAAATTAAAAATGTCATCAGGATAATTTGCAGATCTTGTTGTCCTCCACGCGACGGGAGATGAGAAGGAGAGTATGTAGGTGGGAAGGAGAGTTTTTGAGCGTCGATAGAACAGGTGTAGTCATAAATACAACGGGTGATTTTTAGGAAGGATAATAGTCTAATCAACGTTTGTACATTTTTAGTTTTTTTTAAAGGCGAGAGCGGACGGTGTCACTGTAATGTGGAGCGCGCACGCGATCCGTCGGGTAGGGGATTCCGACGATACGAGTTTTTGGCCCGCGCGGTACCGTACTTGGTCGGCTCGGCAACGTTCGTTTCCGCTCGTAATCCGATGGGGTTAATGCGTGTGGCAGGAACTGTGCCACTGGTCGGTTGGCCGTTTATTGCGGGGGGTCGAGCTTTAACCTCCTTGGTAGGACCAACGGGCGATGACGGGGGCGCTGGTCCTGTTGCTCTAACAAGTCGCGGGGTGGCAACGGACGACGGGTGGGAGTACTCGCGGCAGAGGTGCTTCGCCGTATCTGCGCCCAGTAGTGGTCTCGTCGCCCTTGCCTCTCCTCACCTAAACTCCGCTGTGCGGTAGAAGGTATCAGCAGGATGGGAGAACCAATTTCTAGACTGATGTTGTCCGATAACGCTAAGTTGACAGCCAAGGTCCTGTTGCCAGCCCGACGGGTACCAGTTGCTTTAGGGGAGCTGAGTTCAGGTGATGTTGCCACAGGCGGCGGTGTTGCGGAGGCTGTAAGCGCTGGTGCTGCTATCTCGTCCTTCGGTGTCGGCACGTAGTCCTGCGGGGGATCGTCCTTTGCAGGGGAGGTGAGGTTGAAATGTACGTTCACCCATGCAGCGGTACGTGACGTCACAGGCTGTGGGACGTACGGGCTCGTGCGGGTGTCGGTGGAAGGAACGACGATCGTTGGCTGAACGTGCGGGGTAGAAGCGGCCAGGGGGGGGGGTGCTGAGTGGTCGAGCTCGGTCCACTCTAACGCCTCTGCTGCCTTCTCAGCGCTGAATTTCTGCGGCCTTGTTGCTCTTCTCCAGGCCCTTGCAGGAGGATTTCGCTTAGTTTGGCGAACGCTGTGTATCTAAAGAGAAGAACATCCTGGTTGAGACATGTCGGATTTCTTTTTTAGCGGGAAGGGGAGTGTGGTTGTGAGCTGAGATTCCAGCGCACGAGGAGGCGGGAGTGGGTGATGAATGTGTGCTGGAGTTCCAGCACACGAGGATGGAAGAGTGGGTGGTGAATGTGTGCTGGAGTTCCAGCACACGAAGAGGGAAAAGTGGGTGGTGCTGGAGTTCCAGAACACGAGGAGGGGATGGTGAATGTTGCGATGGTTGGTTTATGCCGCCCAAATGAATGGCGATTTTCCCTCAATCAGCATAGTATACACAGGCATATACGTATTTATATACGTATATCGACTTGTAGTTTATTGTTATTATGGGTGCCAGCCAGGCCCGCTATCACTCAAAAAAAAGGAACGATAAATTATTAACTGCCCGGCAGTTTTTTTTTTTTGTAAAAGAAATTATTTTAGGAAAGACGGAACCTATACATTTTATATAAAACCTAAGGGAACCTGAAATGGATAAAGTAAGGATGGCCTGAGGATAGGTATCACAGGGGTGGTTCTTGAAAGCACAACGACCATTAGAATTAAATGTGACAACAATATTCGGTATTTATTTAATAAAATAAAAGAATCAAACCAACAGTCATTTCGCGACAATTTTTAGAAGTAGACTATAGAGCGACCACGTGGTCGATGGCGAATATCCCGTACGCGAGGCCATTTGTTTCGGAGCAGAAGGAATTTTACCGCGAAACTCTATGCAACTAAACCTACCGAAAACCGCGAAAAATGATAGAGTGAAACGCGCGCACTGACTCGACTACCGAATTAAAAAAAAAATAGAGAGAGCACTTAAGGAGGGGTCAAGCGAGGCAATGTTTGTATCGGCGCAAATCGCATATTACTATTTCGGATCCTCCATTGCGTCGCTTGCCGAGATAAAAAAAAGATTACCTTAGGCGTCACTCCAGACATCTTCCCTTAATTTATTTTAGATCGATAGAAAGCCGCAAAAGAATACAATCCAATGAATGCAAAATCGTCAGTTGTCCTTCAATCTGAATTGTCGAAGTCAGTATAGTGTTTTTCTTTGATCAAGAATGAGGAACACTTGATGCTGCTAGCAGACCAAGAACGAAAGTGACAGATTTCATGTGACGCACCAAGACTGTGAACTCGAAGGGTGCTCGCATGAAGGCGCGTTCACAAACATTAAGTCACTGCGCAACTACCGGGGAAGCTATGATCTAAAATGATCGTCGATTACGGTATAACTGATTTCAGTGACATTTCGCGACATATTTAACATAAATCTAATAGATATAATTAAGACTACGATATTCTACACTAAAGCCTGAAGCGGTGAACTTAACTGTTACTAACTGAAACTAAGAACTATTTTTCTTCGCAACAACTACCTACGTGTAATTAGGTTCTCGTATCCTTATAAATCTAAGTCTAAATCCATCAAAGGGTTCAAAATTTAGGGAGTCTTGAAATGTTTCTAAACTTCTCGAGCTACAAGAATTAGGGCGACAAATTCAAAATTACGATGGGACTAAATGTGTAGTATCAACCAAACATTTCGTGGTATCTTCTGTCCTTCACAACGCATTACTGAACCAATTATATAAACAAATCACGAATAATAATTAGCAACAAGTGATTTGACTAAATTCTTAACTGAATAATATTTTGATTTAGCTCGAAGAATCAAACAAAAAAAGGATCGATTTGCACCTAAAGCTCTTGCTCGAGAAGATTTAGACTCGTTCTGAACGTTTTCGTTCCGCTAAGTATATGATAATTGACCTAACCTCGACCAGACGGGAGCGCGCATGCGCATAAGAAATATCTTTCATTGGTGCATTAAACAATTAATCGCAAATATAAATATACATATATATGCACGTATGGGTATAATTAAGACCATATAATTCCTAGTCACATCTGAAATAGTGCGATGATACACAAACCTTATTAAGATTTGAGGATCGTGACGTCACATGCCCTGGTGATATGGCTCTTAACTGACGTCCCTGGTTACTGGTAAGTTGAGTTCAGTAACACCAGTGTCGTGGTTGCTTGTGTGACGTCACACCTCCGTGACATGGCGTTAGAGAGTGGCAAAAGATGGCGGCGTCTAGCGAGAATCCGACTGGCCCAACGTTGGCTCTGAGCAGGAAGCGGTAACTGTGGTGATAGTTAGGTAGTTACCGGTGGTTGTTGTACGTTCTAAAGTAACTATTCGAATGTGTCGGAACCCCTGGCGATCCTTGACGTGGTGACTCAACCCTGATTCCCATAGAGTCGTTAATGGTATATATATCATGACGTCACGCCTCGGTGATATGGCGCTGAAAGACCAGTGGGGATGACGGCCAGATACGGTACCAATCGTACGGGGTGTTCATGGCTCGCCATCTTGAATTGAAGTCGGTTACCATGTAA
>CAKNWT010326426.1:0-12030 GCA_932066315.1 Andricus coriarius | reverse complement strand
TTCGGGAATTTTTCGTTATTCGAAAATTTCATTATTCAGGAATTTTCCAATTCGGGATTTTTATTATTCGGGAATTTTATTTTTCAGGAATGTTCCAATTCGGGAATTTCAAAATTTGAGAATATATATTATAGTACAATTGGTTTATTATTTCTTTTCTCACCTCAATTGTGGTCTTAGAATTACATTCCATTACATACGCATCTTTTTCATAATTTGAGAATGTTATTATTCGGGAATTTTCCAATTTGGGATTCTTATTTTTCGGGAATTTTCCAATTCGGTAATATTATAAAATGTTTAGGAATTTTATTATTCGGGAATTTCATTATTCAGGAATATCCCAATTCGGGATTTTTATTTTTTGGGAATTTTATTATTCGGGAATTTCATTATTCGAGAATTTTCCAATTCGGTAAAAAATTATAAAAATTATAAAATGTTGAGGAATTTTATTATTCGGGAATTTTCCTATGCGGGAATCTCATCATTCGGGAATTTTATTATTCGAAAATTTCATTATCCAGGAATTTTCCAATTCGGGATTTTTATTTTTTGGGAATTTCATTATTCGGGAATTTCCCGATTCGGTAATATTATAAAATGTTCGGGAATTTTATTATTCGGGAATTTCATAGTGTCGGGAATTTTATAGTCTCGGGAATTTTATTTTTCGGGATTTTTCAGTCGTCCCCTTTCTACCTGTATTAAAAAAAATTGCTGTAAACAACATTGTTCTTAAAGTTAATTCTTTACTTTCTCGCTCTATCTGAAAAGTTAAAAAAAGTTTTAAAATTCAGGAAATACCTCGACTTTCTACCTCTATTAAAAAAAAATTGTCTACTAATAAACCATCAAATGCGAGAATTATTGTAAAATATTCGCCTATAAAAACCCCATAAAAATTTACAGGAGAGACCAAAAACCTTCTCGAAAATCAAATTTTTTATTCAAAAAAAATCTGAGAAAATATTTTCGAGACAACCTGGTGCTAAACTGAATTCTAAAAATTTTTACTGGGAAATATGATTAGGTTCTAAGAAAATGTGGGGACAAATTTTTTTTTCTAATTGAGCGAACATTTTTTTAGCTTTGGACGGTCAAAAAAATCAAATTTTCAATTAAAAAAAAAAAGAAAACTCAATAAACAATCTAATTTTCAGTCTTAAGGAAAAGTGATTATAAAAAAATCCTATCTTCAGAACGTGTCAGATTTTTTATATTTTTTTAGGTGTTTTTTCAACCAGAATGAATAATAAATGCTAAAATAAAAACAGAATTCATTTACATTTTTTATTCCAGATTTTACATTACAGAATTTCCCAAATTGAAGTAAATCTCCGAACCTTCTCTATTTTCTACTGATAAACCATTTCCATTCCCCATTGCCAAAAAATTATTTTTAATTTCTCCCTTTATTCAATTTTTTTTTCTTATTACTTCCGCTTTTTATTTTTATTACATTTATTTTCTGTTGCTTCCCCTGGTTGGCAATAATATGTCTTTTGACTGCAGGTATTTTTCAATTTAGGAGGACAAGGTGGTGGAGCTTTTTTCTCTTTTTGAAGAGACTTGACATCTTCAATACAAGGACACAAATTAGGTGGCAGCTTCGGAGGAGGTGGACATGGACACAAAATTTGAGGCTGACTTGGCGATTTTGGTAACGGAAGTGGAGGTGGACATCTTTTTACAGGCTCATTATTGCAAACTTCCTTCGGAATAAAATTACAAGGACAGGGTTGAAGTTTTTGATTTTTTTCGGCTGGACAGGTTGGAGATGGATAATCGTGTTTTTCAGAACTTCCAAAAGCCGTTTTGCTACCTATGACTTTTTTCTTTGGAAGACAATCTGTTGGGCAGTTGTTTCTCGAAAGTAATTTTTTGGCTTTAGCCATCAGTCTTTCGACTTCCTTTTCCTTATCTGGACACTTTGGCTTTTCTTCTTTACACAGTGATTGTGCTGTTTTTAAACAGGGGCTTTCGGGACATTTGTCTTTGGATTTTTCAGCGTTTGCGTTACAAATTTCCGTGACTGTTTTGCATTTCGACGGTGGAGGAGATTCAGATTTTGAGGACTGCAGGATGTTCGAGGTTGAGAAAGATCTTGTACCCTGTAAAAAGTTAAAATTTTTAAAACTTGTGGAATATGACAGATTGAAAATGCCAAAATTAAAAACAGAAAATTCTAGAAATTATAAAATTGCCGAAATATAAAAATTCTGTCTTGGAAAATTCTCGAATAATAAAGCTTTCGAACAATTTACAATGTTAGCAAATTTAGAAATTCCTGAATAATAAAATTTCCGACAGAAAATTGGGATTATGTCTGCGTGTGTGAAGAACTGGAAAGGGGGCACATGGGCGCGGCTAATAATTGGAATTAACTCTGCATGTGTAGAGAGCTGGAAAAGAGGGCATCCGGGTGAGGATTATAATTGAGATTATGTCTGCGTGTGTGTGAACAGCTGGAAAAGGGGGCACCTGGGCGAGAATTATACTTGGGATTATGTCTGCATGTGAGGAGAGCTGAAAAAGGTGACACCTGGGCGAGAATTATGCTTGGGATTATGTCTGTGTGTGTGGAGAGCTGGAAAAGGGGACACCGGGGCGATGATTATACTTGGGATTATGTCTTTGTGTGTGGAAAGCTGGAAAAGGGGACACCTGGGCGAGGCTTATACTTTGGATTATGTCTGCGTGTGTGGAGAGCTGGAAAAGGGTGCAGCCAGATAAGGATTATACTTGAGATTATGTCTGCGTTTGTGGACAGCTGGAAAAGGGGGCATACGGGCGAGGATTATACTTAGGATTAGCTGGAAAAGGAGACAACTGGGCGAGAATTATACTTGGGATTATGTCTGCATGTGTGGAGAGCTGGAAAAGGTGACACCTGGGCGAGAATTATACTTGGGACTATGTCTGCGTGTGTGGAGAGCTGGAAAAGAGGACACCTGGGCGAGGATCATACTTGGGATTATGTCTGCGTGTGTGGAGAATTGAAAAACAGGCACCCGTACGAGGAGGGTGTCTAGAATTATGTCTCCATGTCTGGAGGGCTTGAAATGGAGCAACAGGTCGAAGAGCACACTAGGGATTATGTCAGCGTAAGTAGAGATTTGAAAAAGGGCGTCTGGGAGAATAGGACACTTGGGATTATCTTTACGTGAGTGGAGAGCTGGAAAAGGACATTTGAGATGATTTCTACGTACTTGGAGAGCTGGAAAAGAAGCATCATGGCGAAGATATTACTTGGGATTATGTCTGAGTGCGTAGAGAGCTGGAAAGGGGGCACCAGGGCGAAGATAATGCTTGGGATTATGTATGCGTGTGTGAAGATATATAAATGGGGCACTAGAACAAACGTGTGGAGAGCTGAAAAAGGGGCACGAATGCGAGAAGAATGCTTGGGATTATGTCTGAGTTTTAATGAATCTTACAGTGCCGAGAATTTTATATTTCGGGATTCTTCACTTGTTTCAAAAATTTTTTGTTCAGAATCCGAAAAAAATATAAAAAATTTCAAATCGGTTGATATCTTCTGCTTCTTATTTTGATTTCGAAATTGAAAAAATACTATTGGTTTAAAAATTATAGCGACTGCGCGATTGTGAAGAACTAAAAAAGGGGCACCATGAAGAGAAGAAAACTTAGGATTATGTCTGCAAGTATGGATAGCTGGCAAAGGGGGAACCGGGCGAGGATGATACTTGGGATTATGCCTGTGTGCGTAGAGAGCTGGAAAAGGGACGTTGTGACGAGAAGAAATTTTGGAGTTATGTCTGTTTGCGGAGAGCTGAAAAAGGGGCACCTGAAAGAATGGGAAACTTGTGATTATCTATACGTGCATGGAGAGCTGAAAAAGGGGCAACATGGAGAGAAGAAAACTTAGGATTATGTCTGCATGTGTCAAGAGCTGGAAAAGAGGAAACCGGGCGAGGATGATACTCGGGATTATGCATGCGTGTGTTGAGAACTGGAAAGAGGGCATTAGGACGAGGATACTTAAAATTATGTCTGCATGCGTGGAGAGCTGGAAAAGGGACATTGTGACGAGAAGAAATTTTGGGATTATGTCTGTTTGTGGAGAGTTGAAAAAGGGGCACCTGGAAGAAAAGGAAACTTGTGATTATCTCCACGTGCTTTGAGAGCTGGTAAAGGGGCATCAGGGCAAAGATAATACTTAAGATTACGTCTGCGTATGTGGAGAGCTGGAAAGGGGCACATGGGTGAGGATGATACTTGAGATTATGTAAGCGTGCGTGAAGTGATGGAAATGGGACACTAGGACGAATAGGACACTTGGGATTATGTCTGATGTGTGGAGAGCTGGAAAGGGGGAATCCGGGCAAGGATGATACTTGGGATTATGCATGCGTGTGTAGAGAGCTAGAAAGGTGGCATCAGGATGAGGACACTTTAAATTATGTCCCCATACGTAGAGAGCTGGAAAAGGGACATTGTGACTTGGGATTATATATTCGTGTGTGAAGTCCTGGAAATGGGGCACTAGGACGAATAGGACACTTGGGATTATGTCTGCGTGTGTAGAGAGCTGGAAAAGGGGCGCTTTTACGAGAAGAACTTTTAGGATTATGTCTATGTGTGTGAAAAGAGCTGAAAAAGGGGCACCAGGTAGAACTAGCAGTTTCAGAGAAAACCAGTTTATTGTTTCTCCTGAAAAATAATAAAAACTGACCATGTGGGGTCAGAACTTAAGCGACGAAATGTGGACCAACCTATTATATATATAAAGTTTACGAACCAGATATTTAAGTGGAAAACGTTGTTGAAGTGCTGGAACCTTTGGATGCTGAAAAAATGCAGGTGACATTTCAGAAAAGATTTTGAGTCGCTCAGGTGGCTTTTCTGGTTGAGGCCGTATTTTTGGTCTCGAAGAATAGCAGGAATCTTGAAAGATTGTTGATTCATTCTTTGATGAAACACTTTTTTCAATAGGATCCAGAACTTGGCAAGGAGGTGGTTTAATTCCTAAGCATCTGATCCTATCTTCAAAGAACCAGCGTCCAATATTTTTATCAACCAGGGCAATATTTTGGATGATCCACAAAAAGCATCGTCTAAGTTTCCGGTCCGCCTGGAGTAAAAATGATTTGAATAAAGATTTTTTTCCGACCTCCACGAACCCTCTGACTCTACCTAGCAATTCCTGTCGGTGCAGGGTCTCTTAGGAGGACATTTAACACAGAAAGGTTTTTTCTCCGGTTTTTTCTTTTTTGGATATCCTGGACATCTAGCTGGCTTGCAAGGGCCCTCAGGTGCTGAACATGGACTCTTGGTTGGCCTATCAGGATGACCATCTCCGCAATCAGTATCTCCTAGCCACAATTTTGGATGTCCTGCCTGAATTTAGAGACTTGGTCAAATTTGACTGCTAATGCAAAATTTGCACCACCTCTCGCTACCACCTCTCTTACCGACTCTTTAGTCTCGACATTTTATAACCAGAAGTTTAAAGAAAAAAATGTAAGTGGGAAATAGTCTCTCTTGGCATCACTTCTTCTAACAGTTTTGAGCTTTTCGAAAGTATCCTTGTCGGTTTCTTCAGACAATAGATCCTTCATCAAACTATTGAAGAGAGTTGGGTAGAGATCCAGGGTTGGATTTAGTTTCTGATCATCTCCAGATTCGAGCTTTTTCAAAGATTCCTTTTCGACTTTTTTTACTTTAGCAGATTATTGAAGAGAGCTAGGTAGAGATCCAGGGTTCGAACTTGTTTCTAAATTGTGGAGAGATTCTGGACCTTGGATAGATTTCGGAATTAATGATCTCCAGAGTTTTAGCTTTTGAAATGTTTTCTTGACTTCTTTGGATTTCATCAAATTATTGAAGAGAGTTGGGTGGACATCTAGGGTTGAACTTGGTTTCTGAATTGTCGAGAGATTCAAAACCCTGGACAGTTTTTGATGCTGATGATCTAAGTTTCCTTGAATTCTTTGAACTTCATCAAATTATTGAAGAGAGTTGGGTGGACATCCAGGGTTGAATGTGGTTTCTGAATTGTCGAGAGATTCAGAACCTTGGACAGTTTTTGATGCTGATGATCTAAGTTTCCTTGAATTCTTTGAGCTTCATCAAATTATTGAAAAGAGTTGGGTGGACATCCAGGGTTGAATTTGGTTTCTGAATTGTTGAGAGATTATGGACCTTGGACATTTTTTGGTGCTGATGAGCTCAGTTTCCTTGACTTCTTTGGACTTCATCAAATTATTGAAGAGAGTTGGGTGGACATCCAAGGTTGAGTTTTTGATTATGAATTGTAGAGAGATTCTGGATCTAGGGTTGAATTTAGTTTCTGAATTGTCGAGAGATTCTGAACCTTGGACAGTTTGAGGTGCTGATGATCTCAGTTTTCTCGTCGACTTCTTTGGAGTTTAGCCAATTACTAAAGAGAGTTGGGTAGACATCCATAGTTGAATTTTGTTTTTGAATTGTAGAGAGATTCTGGACCTTGGAAAGTTTTTGGTGCTGATGATCCCAGTTTTATCATCGATTTCTTTGGACTTTATCAAATTATTGAAGAGAGTTGGGTGGACATCCAGAGTTGACTTTAGTTCCTGAATTGTCGAGAGATTCTGAACCTTGGATAGATTTTGATGCTGATGATCTAAGTTTCCTAGACTTCTTTGGACTTCAGCAAATTATTGAAGAGAGTTGGGTGGACATCCAGAGTCGAATTTGGTTTCTGAATTGTAGAGCGATTCTAAACCATGGACAGTTTTTTGTGCTGATGATCTCAGTTTTCTTGTCGACTTCGTTGGACTTCAGCAAATAATTGAAGAGAGTTGGATGGACATCCAGGGTCGAATTTGTTTTCTGATTGTAGAGATTCTTAACCTTGGACAGTTTTGGGTGCTGATGATCCCAGTTTTATCGTCGACTTTTTTGGACGTCATCAAATTGTTGAAGAGAGTTGGGTGGACATCAAAGGTTACATTTTTGATTCTGAATTGTAGAGAGATTTTGGATCTAGGGTTGAATTTGGTTTCTGAATTATCGAGAGATTCTGAAGCTTGAACAGTTTTAGGTGCTGATGATCTCAGTTTTCTCATCGACTTCTTTGGACATCAACAAATCAATGAAGAGAGTTGGGTAAACATCCAGGGTTGAATTTGGTTTCTGAATTGTAGACAGATGCTGGACCTTGGCCACTTTTTGGTGCTGATGATCTCAGTTTTCTTGTCGACTTCTTTGGACAATAAACTTGTCAGCAAATTATTGAAGCTAACTGTTCAAAGATCCAGGATGAAATTTGGTTTCTGAATCGTAGGCGGAGTCTGGGCCATCAGCAGTTTCGAAGCCTGATGATCTTAGTTTCTTTGTCGACTTTAAATTCCTTCTTGACTTTTTTGGACTTCAACAAATTATTGAAGATGATTGAGTACAGGTCCAGGGCTGGCTTTTGTTTCTGATGATCATCTCCAGATTCAAAAAATTAAATGGTGGGAATTAGTCTCTGCTGACCACTTGAAGGTTTTTCATTTTCTCTCCTTTTCTGAGCATTCAAATCAAGTGTCTCTTCTACTTTTGCTTCACTACCTTTGGTTTTAAAAATTCGTTTCTTGTAGTCCATCACCTTGTCTACAAGAGTTTTGAGCTTCTCAAAAGCCTCCTTCTCAACTTCTTTGGACTTGAGCAAACTATTGAGAGGAGTTGGACCTAGTTCCTGAATCCTGAACAGATTCTGGACCTTGGAGAGCTTTTGAGACTGATCTCCTGATTGAAGAACAACTGGAACCATCTTCTCAAAATCATCTTCTTCTTCATGTCTGGCAGGTGTCCCCTGATAGCTCGGAGCATCTTCTCGTCCAGTATCATCTTCGTAATCATCACCTTGGGGGAAGTAGTCATCATGGATGTGTCTGTCTCCGGGATCACTTCCGGCAACTTGGATCAAATTCTTGGAGGCAGAGACCTTGGAGAAGAGGCAATGCTTTGAGGATCTGCCTTAATGGGCCAGAAGTCTCTTCGAGAAGCTACTAAGGGCCCCTGCTGCCGTAGCCTTCCCCAGACTCCGGCGAATTCTTTTTTCAATTCGGTTTTACGGCAATCAGGATTTTGATTTTGAATTGTTTGAATGATTTCAGCATTCTAAGTTCTTTTAAACCCTTTTTTAGGCTAAGAGGCTAGAGACTAGAGCGAGCGAGAAAGAGGCAGAAGGGAGGTGGAGCCACGGCATCAGGTCTTACAAGTTCTTGAAGACTTTAAGATTTCGATAGAAATCCTAAATTTCAACTAACTAAATACTCTAAATTTAAATCAGTCAAATTTTGACTGACTAAATTAATGAATCATGCTCTGACTGAAATAGCAGTTACTTGTAAGGTCGTTAAAAATTACTGATCTAATTAGTAAAAGTTACGAATCAGAAGATTAAAAACAACTGATTTAGATGATGAAAGTTAGAGTTCAGATCATTCGAAATGGCTGATTTAATCCGTAAACAATACTCATTTGATTATTAAAACTGAATGATTAATCAGTGAAAATTACAGGTTAGATCATTCAAAATGACTGATATAATTACTGTAAATTACTGATTAGTTCATTAAAAATTACTCATTGAATCAAAAAAATTTACTGGTTAAATCATCTAAAATTACGGATTCAATCAATGAAAGATAATAATTAGACTGTTGAAAATGACTGATTTAACCAATGAAAGTTAGGATTTATATCATTCAAAATAAATAATTCGGCCACTGGATCATTCGAAATGACTGATTCAAACCGTGAACAACACTAATTTTATTATTAAAACTGAATGATTAATTAGTAAAAATTACAGGTTAGATCATTCAAAAGAACTGATACAATTAGTAAAAGTTACTGATTAGGTTATTAAAAATTACTCATTTATTCAATAAAATGTACTGCTTAAACCATCTAAAATTACGTATTTAATCAATGAAAGATGTTAATTAGACTGTTGAAAATGACTGATTTAACCAATGAAAGTTAAGGTTTATATCATTTAAAATAAATAATTCGGCCAGTGGATCATTCCAAATGACTGATTCAACCCGTGAA
Source organism: Andricus coriarius (assembly GCA_932066315.1). Lineage (NCBI taxonomy): Eukaryota > Metazoa > Arthropoda > Insecta > Hymenoptera > Cynipidae > Andricus > Andricus coriarius. The sequence goes on along the minus strand of CAKNWT010326426.1, from coordinate 2,979 downwards.
CAATACTCATTTAATTATTAAATCTCAATGATGAATCAGTAAAAATTACAGGTTTGATCATTCAAAATGACTAATATAATTAGTGAAAGCAACTGATTAGTTCATTAACATATCTCATTTATTCAAAAAACTTACTGGTTTAATCATCTAAAATTACGGATATAAACAACGAAAGTTGTTTATTTGACTGTTGAAAATGACTGATTTAACTAATGAAAGTTAGGGTTTATTTCATTCAAAATAAATGATTCGGCCAGTGGATCATTCGAAATGACTAACTCAGCCCGTGAGCAGTACTCATTTCATTATTAAATCTGAATGATTCATCAGTGAAAATTACAGGTTAGATCATCTAAAATGACTGATATAATAAGTAAAAGTTACTGATTACGTCATTAAATATTACAAATTTAATCAATAAAATTTACCGGTTAAATTATCTCAAATTACGGATTCAATCAATGAAAGTTGTTAATTAGACTGATGAAAATTACTGATCTAACCAATGAAAGTTAGGGTTATTATCATTCAAAATGAATGATTCAGCCACTGGTTCATTCGAAATGACTGATTCAACCCGTGAACCATACTCATTTAATTAATAATACTGAATGATTAATCAGTGAAAAGTACAGGTTAGATCATTCAAAATGACTGATACAATTAGTGACAGTTACCGGTTAGGTCATTAAAATTACTTATTTTTTCAAAAAAATGTACTGGTTAAATCATCTAAAATTACGGATTCAGTCAATGAAAGTTGTTAGTTAGACTGTTGAAAATGACTGATTTAACCAATGAAAGTTAAGTTTTATATGATTAAAAATAAATGATTTGACCAGTGGATCATTCGAAATGACTGATCCAAACCGTGAACAGTACTCATTTAATTAATAAATCTGAATGATCATTCAGTGAAAATTACAGGTTAGATCATTCAAAATGACTGATATAATTAGTGACAGTTACGGTTAGGTCATTAAAATGACTTATTCTTTCAAAAAAAATTACTGGTTAAATCATCTAAAATTACTGATTCAGTCAATGAAAGTTGTTAATTAGACTGTTGGAAATGACTGATTTAACCAATGAAAGTTAGGGCCATTGGACGTTACGCATTATATTATTTATATTGAATGATTCATCAGTGAAAATCACAGATTCGATCATTGGACTGTGAAAGTTACTGTTTTTTCCATTCAAAATAATTTATTTAATCAAGAAAAGGAACAATTTAAATTATCCAAAATTAACGATTCATCAGTGAGAAATACTGACTAGAGTTCAAAAAGCGACTGATATTATGAGTGAAAATAACAGATTTGAGAATTTAAAATAAATTTTTCGGTCAGCGGACGTTAATAATTAGATCATTCATACTGATTCATTTAGTCTGTGGACGTTACTGATCCGATAATTTAAAATTATTGATTTAATTAATAACAGTTACTGGTTAGATCATTGAAAATGACAGGATAAATGACTGAATGTTACTGGGAAGATCATTTAAAATGACCGATTTAATTAGAGAGAGTTATAATTCAAGTCATTAAAAATTACTGATTTAATTTGTGAAAGTTAATGGTTAGATAATTCTAAATGATTACGTCATTCACTGGACGTTATTGATCATATAATTGAATTGACTGGTTTATCAGTCAAAATTACAGATGAGATAATTTAACATTACAGTTTTAATCAGTAAAAATAGTAGATAGGATCATTTAAATTCACCGATTTCAGCCATGATTGAATCAGTCACTTTAAATCACTGATTTGCCTGCTGGAATACAACAGTAAAATATTTTCTAAATACAAATTCATCATGAAATTCCTACAAATTAATAAATGATTAAAATTAATCAATATTGACTGATTTACACAACGAAATTTATGGGTTATATTTAATAATGAAAGTTAGTGGTTCAGCCATGAAAAACTACTGATTTAATCAGTAAAAATAACAGATTGAATCGTTCAAATTGACTGATTAGGTTAGTGGACTTTACTGATTAGATAATTTAAATTGACATAGTCATCAGTAAAACTTACAGATTACATCATTCAAAATTACTGATTTTCATCAGTTACAATAACAGATTGGATAACTTAAAAGAACTGCTTTAATCAGTAACTCAAATTGACTTATTTAAACAGTCAATTTTAAGTGATCTGTCAGTCGCCGAATATGCATTACTTTAATCAGTCAAAATAGTCTGTGAATCAGTCACTTTTGACTGATTTTAATTGGAAAATTTTCAAAAAAATTAAAAATAGATTTAGAAATTTGAATAAAATTGGATCGACTTACTTGGCTGCCTGTGGGGTCGATCTGGTGACTGGCGAACATATTTCCTTGTTTTGTGTCTGACTGTAAGGAGATAAAAAAAATTTTTTAAACATTTATATGATGATTCAAATTTAAAATAATTTAAAAAAATCAAAATTGATTTTATTTCATGATAAAAAATCTTTCTATAAAAAATAGGTCATATTTGTGACCAAATTTATGTGTATAATAGAACTGACAAAAAATTTTAAATTATTATTGTAAAATTTTTTTATTACATTTTCAGTTAAAGTAATTAATTTCCAACAAAGAAAAAGGGAATTTTCAACAAAATATTTAAATTTTCTACAAAATATTTAAATTGTCAAGAAAATATTTAAACTTTCAACCAAATTGATGAATCTTTGATATAATAAAAAATTAATCGAAAACAAACAGTGTAATATGTAGCTGATATTTCCAGCAACAATATTTTAATTTTCAATTTTAAAAAATTGGTAAATTAAACCAAAAAATAAGAATTTTCAACAAAAGAGTTGAATTTTCAACCAAAAAAGATTTTTCAATCAATAATAAAAAAAATATTATCCAAAATGTTGAGTTTTTAAAACAAAAAGACTTATTTCTTTTTTAGTAAAAAAATTAATTTTCAATAAAAAACTATTTTTCAACCAAAGAAATGAATTTCA
>CAKNWT010326421.1:0-18037 GCA_932066315.1 Andricus coriarius | reverse complement strand
TTTTGAAGATTTATTATTCAATCTTCAATCTTAACGATTTGCGGATTAAATATCTTCAATTTTGAAAGATTTGCAATTCAAAGCTCTGCAATTTTGAAGAGTTGCAATTGAAAATGATTGATTATTAAAGATTTGGAATTATAAATTATTCAATTTTCAAGAATTATACTTTAAAGGTATGTAATTAGGGAAAAATTGGTTAGAATAGTTTAATTTTGAAGACTTATAATGGAAAATTGACTTTGAATTACAAGAAAATATTTAAAAGTGATATATTGCTCTTTACTTGATAATAAAATTAATTTTCGGTACATAAATTATCAGAAAAAATAGTTCTTCTTCTTTCTTTCTTTGTGGCTTCTTAGAAAAAATAGTTCGAAGCAAGTAGATTTGTACCAACATAGCAAAAAATGATTCATTCAAAAGTAGGTACACTCGAAAACATGTTTACCTTATTTAGATACCGAAAATTAATTTTAGAATTGTTAATTATACACTGTATAATTAACAATTCTTCAATTATTACGGTTTTATAGATCGGAAATCAAGAGTTTTCAATTATAATCATCCAAATTCATTAAATTTCAATTGTGAATTATGACAATGGCAGAATTTTCAATTGTAAAACATAGAACATTTATGATTTCCATTTGTAAATGTTTAAATTTAATTTTAAAGAGTTATAATTACAAATTCTTGAGTTTTCAAAATATAGATATCCAAATTATTCCATTATTTAGACTTATATTTTGAAGGAGTATAGCTTAAATTTTTAATTAATTTTATTGATTATTGAATTAAACATTTTTTAATTTAGAATAATATAATAATTACATTATATGTATTTCCACTAATTGCAATTTTAGTTCCGTTTTTATAAAATGTTTGGAATATATAACAATTTAAAAATTTAAAAAGACATACGGAATATTCATTAGACGAATAGTCTAAAAAAGTCTATAGAAATTGCAGACGATACAAAAATAAAAATAAATACTAAAGAATATTAAAGAACTATATATAGATATTGTACTGAAAGTTTCATTAGTTTAAATAAAAATATAATATTGTAGATTAAAAAAAATTATAACGTATAAAAGAATACTAAATTATAAGAATTAAGTTTAGAATTGGTAGAATATATTTTCTAAGAAAATATATGAAACAATAATATAAATTATTTTAATTATTCATGGACTTTTACTTTTGGTATTTATCGAAATAACCATTTTTTGCAAAGCGCGTATATTTTACGTTGCTTATGAATGTAAAAATGTTTAAATTGGTAATTTATTTCAAAGATACATATCTTTGTTTATTTTCAATTTCAATGGTTCTTGTCAGAGCTAAGTTACCATCAGTGCGCCTCGATAAGTATGATGAGAGTTGGTTACAGCGCTCCAAGTGGCTGTTGGCGAACTATATCGATAGGTGCTATCGGGGAGTGGTGGAGGGTAGAGGGGACCTGACTTTTTTCGCCGGACGCGCGCCGTCTATATTTATGGCGGGTAACTAACCCCGCACCGCATCTAGGTTTATAATATCTTTGTATATATATTGTTCCCCCACTCCGCCGCCACTTGCCGCATCTAGGTGTATAATATCTTTGGTCTAGTTTGGTCTAGCCCATGAAGGAATAGTAAGGAGTAATATGTCTGTAAAAAAGAAGTGGTCTTGAAATCCTCCAAAAATTAGAAGAGAGAACGACAATAGTGCAGTCACACGCGCAGTCATGAAATACTGAAATCACGGCTGCGCGCCATACTGCACGGATATTTCCAGTTCCACTTTCGTCTACCTTCACCCATGGGAAATATCACTCCTTACCATGATCTAATAAATCCATGTCTAGCCACGCGCAAGTAAAAAAAACTGAGCCAATCAGAACCCACCGCTTAATTTCGCCATCTTGTCTGAATAAGGCGGCAAATGTAAGTGATTTTAAAATGTAAAATGTTAGAATTAAAATTTCTTTTATTTTTGATATATACAAATACTTGAATTCTAATCAAATGTATTGTAATGTTGAAACTGAGTACAGGAAAATATGAATTAACTATAATTTTACGTTATGTGTTTCATAACCTCTTCCTGGTGACATATATGTCTATAAAATAAAATTCAAATCAATTGGGAAAGTACTGAATAAATAAAATTATATAATGCAGTGCCCGCGACATATAAAATGATAATTATTATGTTTTCCTTATTTAAAAATATTTTTCCTCGATTTTGGAGGAAAATTTTATCGAAAGATATTAAATATTTATTCACAATTACCAATACTCTTGTTCATTACTTTTCTTTTACAATTTGTATCACGTTCGTAATATAATTAATACATGAAGGGTGGGGCGGGAGAAGGCGGCAAGTGACCATGTTTTAAAAAGGGGTTTCTTTGTTAGAAAATTCTCAAAAATTCAAATACACACTGAGGCAAAAGGATTTACTCGAAATCATATTTTTGATGACAGCAGTACGTCAAAGTTGTTCTTTCATATCCATTAAAAATATAGACTTTTATGTTCAAGCTATTTGTTATGATATTCACAAAGAGGCATATATTTCAATATCTTCATGGTTCAACAGTAGAAAATGTTAATGTTATTATTTATAATTTATCGAATACGATAAAGCTTATGTCACACTGTGACACCGTCTCATTGAAAATTGATTTTGAATAAATTTTTTCGACAAAAGTTGCTTTCTCCGTGTTCATCAACTGAAAATATCGGTGGGGACATTTTATAATTTAAAAAAACAAAAACAAAATTACAATTGTTGTGGCAATTTTAAAACGATTTACAGAAACCATAAAATTCTAACCTCAAAAGTAAAACTAAGTTTTCTCTTTAATGAATTATTTTTTTATAAAACTTTGCCCTATGTATTCGGTAACCGTTCCACCGTTTATATGTAATATGAAATTGCATTTTATGACATCAGAAATCTCTTTTATTTTTAGCAGACTTTTTTAAGTAATTATAAATGTTGTTGGCGAAACCCTATGAAATATTGCACAGATACATATTTATATGCAAAAGGAATGTCGAAATTTTACAATATGAGACAGTATTTTTTACTTCATGTAAAAATAATAAATCTTACTTTCAATACATATATAAAAATGAAGATAGCGATAATTTACTTTTCACATTGCATTATATGGTGATTCGTAGATAAAGTTTTCTCTCTGACATTAAATCTTTCTGAAATAGAATATTGCTTCCTACAAACTCATTTTCCTATGACAGTTTGTCGTACACAGAGTACGCGTCAAACTCAAACTGCGCGGTCATACTAACAAAATGGTGGAATTAAGCGGTTGCGTGTCTTGTACGAAACGGGGCCCTCAAGTGGCTAGACCATGTATTTATTAGATCATGCTCCTTACTACACCTTCATGGTCTAGCCAAACATCGTCCCACTTTCGTTGTAATTACGCATACCAGCTCCGCGGCCATGTTGGTTACTATAACAACGCAAGGACGCTAAATTGAATTTGAACGGTGACCATGTTACGAGCTGGTCACGTGACCGGATTCCTACCTTACCGACACTTTCTTTATTTGTAAACTTATTTTCATACAAATAGCCACATCGAGTTGAAAATTTGGGATAATCAATAAGAAGCACTAAGAAACGCGGCTCTGGTCATAAATTTCTATAATTATGAAAAAAGTTTTTTTTAGTAAATAATTTTTTTGTTTGCTTTTTTCATAATTATAACAATTTAGGACCAGAGCCGCGTTTCTTAGTGTTTTTTATTTATTATCCCAAATTTTCAACTCGATGTGGTTATTCGTGTGAAAATAAGTTAACAATTAAAAAAAGTGTCGGTAAGGTGGAAATCCGGTCACGTGACCCACTCGTCACATGGCCTTAAGTGTATATAGAATAGAGGCTTATATATGAGGACTGGATATGTTATAAAATTATGATGGAAAATTATTAAGTATGCAAATAATATATAATCACATGAAGTATTGTTTACTAATTCTTATCCAAGCTCCGATAATAAGTTTTCAATTTTTAATATTCCATCTCGAGAACCTATTTTCAATAATAAACAAAACGCTCCGGAATGTTTTTGGAATTTTTTAATATTGCCCGTAACACGTTTCAGACGAAAGTCAGTGGACTGACACTCTATGATTATAATAAAAATAGTAATGATAGAATTCTAGTCCACAGTTTTATGTGGAACGTGTAACGATCATATTTAAAAACAATCGGAGATTTTTGTATCTGTCAAAAATAGCTTTTGCCTATCATTTCTTTCTAAAGTACCAGCATAAAGAGATCCAATTAAAAATAAAAAGGACATTCAGTCATTGTTCTAGGTCGCTAGATTTCATTTAAATATATATATTTCGCAACTTTAAAGCCTTATTCAAATATACATGGAAAGAAACTATGTATACGATACTCGTGCACCTATTTTCATGGTCCAACCTTTTTTAATGCAATTTGCAAAAACATATCAATAATATACAATGAATTTGGAGGCTGAATCAAGCCTAAAGACCACAATCACTTATATCGAAATCTCAGATTCTTTATAATATTCTTGCAACATGTTTCAGACCGTAAGTCCCTAAATTTTCGAAGTTCACCGAATTTTTTCTAATATTTAAACAATTAATTTTGCTTACAAAAACTAAAAGATCATCTTTTGCAATCCTTAAATAATTTCTTAAATAATATTTTAGATTTTTAGGACTCATTGTCGGGGTGAAATTCACCCAGTGTGACTATTATGCGATTCTACTGAAGTGTGGCTAAATAGGGTTAATAAGATATTTCGACGCCTCCATTCAATGTGAGTCTATGTGCTGACAACGCCCTGTATGAGACTATTCCCTATGCTTAAACACAGCGTATAGTCTCATACACGGCGCTGTCAGCACATAGACTCATATTGTATGGAGGCGTCGATTTATCGTCTTCAAACATTCTATAATTTTAATTTACCAAAGTTTTTTCTGAAATTAATTTTCAGAATAATCTTTGTAGGTTTTGAATTTTAAAGTTCACAGTAATGTACTTTCCAATTCGCACATTCAAAATTTCATATCAAAAGCTGTGATAGTGTCAGTTTCAAAATTTCCTTCCGACTTATTACAATTCTAGAGTTCTGAATTTCCATGTTGAATGCTAAATTTGTAATTTTTCCATATCATGGGGTTTCAATTGCAGTTAAAGTTGAATTGGCTCAAGTTTGGAAAATATAATTAGCAATTTTAACATGATCAATTTGTAAGCAATTTATGGTCTGGTATTTTTTGCACATGCAACTTTTGGTAGCAAATAATAATTTAAAATTGGAAAATCAACATTAAAACTTGTGTTCATGTTTAGACCTCTTTTAATATTTGCCGAAAAAACGCGTTTTTTGGGACTTGAAAACTTCACGTTTTTTTCAAATGTAAACATGACGTGCTAGAAAACTTGTATTGCTTCTTTATAATTGTATTGCTTCTTTATAATTCGATGAGTTGAATTCGTACCAACAAAATCGGAATTTTTCTGGAGAGGTAAAAGGCTAAAATGCAGTAGCCAAAGATTGAGATAGACTCCACTGCGAATCGCGATAGAAATCTTCAGTTACATTAAAAAATAAAAACTTACTCCCGAGGAATTGAGTTTTTGAACGCGGGAAAAAATTCTTGTTCTGTAAAAGTTAACGATATGCCAGTAAATCTCGAAAAAATTTTGAGGTCAAGAAAAAGTATGACGTTGCCGCACTGTGGCAGACAACTGTTAGCGCTTTTGGCTAAAACGCCTAAAAAAAAGAAGAATATTCAAATAAAGGATAATAATTTGAAGAAATATTGATGATGATGAAAACAAATCCTTTGAATACAATGTGTATTTGATTTTTAAAGAATTTTGTATGCAATGAACACATTTTCGTAAGAATGTTCGATATCTAATTCTACAATGCTACCTTACATTTCTTATTCACGTTATTCAACGTTTAAATTAGAATAGAATGTATATACTTTTATTCTTCAGAAAATTAAAAAAAACTTTCATTCGTTTATTTCACCTATTTGAATTTGCCGCTCACTTTCATCAATATGGCAGCGTAGCTGGTATCGTTGCTGATTGGCTGCATTCTTTTTACTTGCGCGTGGCTAGGCCTGGTGTCGGTTGGATCATGGTAAGTAGTATCCCTGACGTGGGTAGTGGGACTATCAGCGTCCAAGAATTCGTTAATGCTTTCCGCCACGAAGGAATAGTAAGGAGTGGTATCCCTGTAAGAGGGGAGTGGGACGAACAACGTCCAAGAATTTCTTAATGCTTGCCACGGCTGAAAACTTGGTCGCCGTATCGCGCACATGCGCACTGGCGGTTGCCATGTCAACGATGTCAACACGCGTCGAAAGTTTTGAACTTGTATTTTGAAAATTTCTTCACTGAAATTAACTTTATTCCTTACTTACGTAATCCATAAAACATTATAACAATTTTATTGTAGTACTTACACTTTCTAGCTCCTTTTCATATTTTAGATGCCATTTTCCCTCTCGTTTTTAATTCAGGAACGTGATATACACCCAACAAAATGAAAACACAACCGAACATAACCTACGTATGCATCGAGATGTCAAAATATAACACAGGGGAGTGGGTAAAACACGTGACTGCGAAAACAGCTCTGCGCATGTGCGCGGCACGGACACGAAATTTTCAGCCGTGGCAAACATTAACGAATTCTTGGACGTCGCTCGTCCCACCTCTGCTCACCAAACACATACGGTGATACCACTCCTTACTATTCCTTCGTGCTTTCCGCGAATGAAAACTTGGGAGCGAGATCGTGCACATTCGTACTGGCGGTTGCCATGTCAACGATGTCAACACGCGTTGGAACTTTCGAACTTGTGTTTTTTGAACTCATAAAATATAAAAATTTTGCACATAATAACCTACAATATTTTGTTCACTGAAATTCACTTTATCCCTTACTTACGTAATCCATAAATGATTATAATAATGTTATTGTAGTACTTAACCTTTCTAGATCCTTTTCGTATTTTTGATGCTATTTTCCTTCTCGCTTTTAATTCAGGAACGTGATATACACCTAACAAAATAAAAACACAAACGAAAATAACCTAAATATGCATCGAGATGTCAAAATATAACATAGGGGAGTGGGTATAACACGTAACTGCGGAAACAGCTCTGCGCATGTGCACGATGCTGCTCCCAAGTTTTCATTCGTGTCAGGCTGTGGTCACTAGTATAGGAAAACGCGATGCCACATACTCTGGTCCTGTTTTGCGGGCTCGTTAGATGGCTCTGTAGGTCTTTCCCCGCTACACGTCGCTGAGGGGTCCATGTTTTATCTATCTCTCTTACTCCTTCGTTGTTTACCAAACGGTGTCAACTTTGTTATTTCCTGGGCCTAACCTATGAAGAAGTGTTCAAAGGCCGGTACGTATATTATTAAATCGTCTGTCCCGAGGAGTGAGTCTCTAACCAATTTTTTCGAAAACAGAGCGTATCAACTGTATTATGCTTCGCTGGCGTGACGTATCTCCATTTAAAAATAGATAGAGATACGGCACTCTGGCGAAGTAAAATATAGTTGATACACCCTGTATACGGGTGTACGGAAACCTTTGTCAGCGACTTATTCTTCGAGACAGTCGAAATATAGAAAATTAACGAACGTTATAGCCAGCGAATAAAGTGTATGTTCTCTTACAATGCACGCACCGGCCCTCGAACACTTCGTAAATATATTATTACAAGTTTCAAATAAAAACTGCTTTCAAACCACGTTTCAAACATACTTCCATCATCTTTGGTTTTTCCTTAAAACACGTTTTTATGGAAAACCCCAATAGAAAAACAAACAGAAATACATAAATAATTACTCCAGTTATTATTTATGTATTTCTATTGCTTTTTCAATCTATTCAGTTTTTTAATTAGGTTATCTACCAATCATCTGGATATAACCTCAAGCATCTATTATCTTATCTTCAAAACCTGCGGGCTCGTTTGATGGCGCCACCGCCGAATACACGCGTGCACTTCTAAAGCATTGAGTGTCCATAGAGATCCTCGAGATAGAGTTGAGAAACGAACTCCCACTCTTTTGATTGGCTGCGATTAAACCGGAACCAGAAGTGCTGTAAAGTGCGTGATTTTCAATTCAAATCATGCAATAGATTTACAATTTTAAAGAAGAAATTGAGAAAGAAGATAATATGAAATATAAGCGAATGCAAAATTCATTAAATCTATGAAAATGTAAATGTATAGCGAAAATAAGTAATGGTTAAGGCTGCTGATCTAGCTCCCTAACCTAAAAATTCAGTCTTTTTATTCTACTCAACAGAAATTAGATTTAGCTATATTTTCGCATCCTAGCCCAATGCGGAAAAATATCTGAATCTAATTTTTATTCAGTATAATAAAAAGACAGAATTTTTATCTCGGGCATATGGTCAACTGCCTTAAAACCAGTTTATAAAAATTCTAAATTCCTACACATTCATATATAATCCAACAATTAAACAAAAATTTTTAAGAAAAGGGTACAGTTATTGCGTAGAGATAAATAAACAATTATTTTTTATTATTCTATATTATTTTCATTAATTAATAATTAATATTCATTCTTCAATAAATATTATTATAGTTATACAGGGTGTCCCAGACTCAAGTGTCCGGACTTATATGGCTGTATAAACATTTAAAAAATAAATCTAAAATTCCTTTTCCAAAAATCAGTTGAAGTTTTAGTTTGTGAGTTATTAAATGCTTAAGCTGAACCAATCAGGAGCGCGGTATAAACAGTCGTGTGTACGTGAACGTGAGTCCAGCGCAGTGTTGTTGAGCGAGGGGAGAACAGCAGGCACTACACTTTGTTGGACTCCCGTTCACGTACGCACGGCTGTTTATACCGCGCTCCTGATTGGTCCAGCTTAAACATTTAATAACTCAAAAACTAAAACTTCAACTGATTTTTGGAAAAGGAATTTTAGATTTATTTTTTAAATTTGTATACAGTCATATAAGTCCGGACACTTGAGTCTGGGACACCCTGTATAGAAATAATTAATTCAACGCTATAATTATTATAAACTAATGTGTTATTGAATTGGATTGAGAATCCTAGTTTATACTAATTTTAGAAAGTAATTATCTGCGTAACATCTAACCCTGCTTATTTTCCTAACCTATAAATCCATCTAGCTTTCAATAGGCATATTGAACGTGGGCGCTTATCATCAAACTTCTGGTGCGTTTGTGTAAAACTTCTGATTCTGCACATTTTTTCTTATTTCTAAACACGATTTATCGGGTCATCTAATCCAGTTTACTCTTTTATCAATGGACGCATTGGACGTGAACGCATATCAAAATTTTGGCGCGCATTGTGAGGACTTCTGGTTCCGGACTAATCGCGATGCGCAGTTACAAGTCCGTGTGAGCCTGTGTAAGTTCGTTTCTCAACTCTCCCTAGAGGATCTCTTAAGTATCCACAGCCTGGGGTGCTATTCTCGAGACCACTTTAATATTTTAGCATGCTAAAATGGCTGATTTTAGAATGGTTTGCCAAACTCGGTATTCTCGAGAGTTTTTAGTGTATTAATTCCGATTGGCATGCTAAAATTTTAGACCACTTTGCATGGAGTGGGTCTAAACCACTCTAAACGAGAAATGGCATACTAAAAGCAGACGAAAAGTGATGCATAATTGAAAAAGTAACGTCAACACGAAATACATACGACGTGTTGACAAGTGACAGTTGTGAATATGAAACACTAACTAACCTCATTATCAAATGCATCACAAAGCTCGTAGAACTGTGAAAATTAAAAATATAATTAAAGCATCCAAGTTAATATGGCATTGCGTGATGTGCTAAATGGTAAATTTATAGAAATTTTGGATTATGCTGATCCTCTCTGTCTACCTCATATGATAGAAAGAGAGGTTTCGAAAACATTGTTTTAACTTCGATCGCAACTCGTTGTCTATCTTACATGGTAGAAAGAGAAGTCCGTTCGACTTAAGACATCGGAGCTCACCCTTGGGCAGGTCATGGCCTTTTGCGGCGTCTACGAACGTCAACGATGAACGTGAACAGTATAACTTACTTTTGTACTCAGCATTTCATTTTTCAGTGCAACGTCGCATTATAAATGGTACACCATTCCCATTTAGAGCGGTCAAGAACCAATCTCGAGAACACCGCAATCGCTCGAAAAATTTTAGTGCACCAAACAACCACTCTACAATTTTAGCATGCTAAAATTATTAGAATGGTTTCGAGAATAGCACCCCTGATTCGTGTCAAGCATTAACGAATTCTTGGACGTCGCTCGTCCCACCTCTGCTCACCAAACACATACGGTGATACCACTCCGTTGCACGAAGTTTTCTCGGTAAGAGTTGAGAATGACCAAGGTTCGACTATTTTGGTGCTCAAACAAATCCTCTTTGTAGTCCAGCTGTACCAGAACAATAATTCCTGTTACGTTTCTGCTAGAAGTCGATTATACGGATGGAGCATGACGTCATACGCTGTCAAACCAATATGGCGTCGAATAATGGTGCATGAAAATTGGCCGTTAATTTCGCTACACGTAATTACAAGGTGGTGTACCAGACGCTATGGGATTGGTGCAAAACCTGCACGAAGTATATGAAAAGTGTTCCCAGTGGAATAATTTATTAGTCCCAAGCATTTTGGTGCAAATGTTCATGTACCAGCATACGGCTATCTTGAATCGCCATATTAGACCGTGCAATGAATAGTTTTTATCAATGAGGTCGCAGTTCCATGGAGGTCGAATAGTAGAACAGTTTTGACCAATGATGTCCCTGCACAAGCTCTCGCAGTCACCTAATTGCAGTGTTGCCAGATGGATGAAGCAAAGCCCCCTACAGCATGGTTCATTTACCCCTAGATTTGCCCTTCCACTGCCAGATTCCCCTTAAAGGGAATTTCCTCTTTCTCAGGCCAATCACATGATAGAAAATAAGATATACTCCATCGTAGACTGGTACACGGAGCATATCCCGCCCAGGGTTGTGCAGTGACGCGTCACTCGAGGTTTTTTACGTATTTTACATGGTTTTCTACTTATGTAACTTACGTATTTTACGTAGAAAACCCCCTAATCTATATGAATTTGGTGTTTTCGACGCATAATACCTAGTAAATTACTATAAAATACCATGTAATTTACCTAAGGTCTTTTACTTACCCAACCGTGCTCCCGCCCTAATATTTGAAACTTATGAAACGTTTCAAAAGTTTCATGAAACTTCATTTGGCCAATGTTTCATGAAACTTTACAACCCTAATGCTGAGTCAATTCCTACCGACGTAGACGGTTTATGATTGGCTAAAGCTAAACAAGCGGTCAGGAATTAAATAACTGTGAAATTGAAATGTGTATTTATCTTATTTATTTAATAAATGAAAATGCAAAAAAAAATCAACTCATTCAACATATGTAGATATTATTCGCATATTTTATTCGGATATATTATTCGCATATATTATTATAGCATTTTTGAGCAGAAACTGATAAAGATTCGACATCCCGCAAAAAATATTTCAAGCAATAGAAAGCTCGAGTATTGCAAACAAAATTTTATCAGGTGTCTTTGATTTGTGAAATTGGATCTAAAATTTCATACTGAAAATCGCTTTGGTAAATATGTTCACTATTAAATCTGGCAAACATTTTTGGCGAAGGTTCTAATTTTACGCAACCCCCCGATGGCAAATGAAATCTGATTCGCAAAATAGCTTCAGCAGTTTCTACGGACATTTTGTTTCGCAGTTTGTCTTTTACGAAATTGACGATCGAGAAGGCTCTTTCAACCGTTGCATTTGAAAAATTCAAGCTAAGCAAAGAAATTGCCAATTGAGCGATATTTTCGAATCTCGATTCATTATTCGCGTCTTTTGCGTCCAAAACTTTTGCCCAATATTCATCTGAAGATTTTTCTGTAATTTCCAAGCTATGAAAAAGATTCCATTGTTCAATGGTTTCATCAACGTCGACGCAAACATTTTTGAAAAACACGGCAAGCTCAGTTATATCACCTTTGAACTGACTTGACGCTGTTTCCGGACAAAAGAGACGAATTTTTTCGAGTGTTTTAATATTGTCACAGACTCTTTTTTGCAATTCTTCGGCCAGTTTGATAAAAAAATCTCTGCATCGACCTTTGATGTAGTTCAAATTCTCGGAATTACAGTTCTTGCTCATTTTGTTGGAATTGTATCCAAAATCAATACAATCAGCACTCATTAGAAAGTTTTTGAATTGAAATTTGCAGAGTTCCGATTTATCGACTTTTTCCAATTGCTGCGGAACAACAATTTTTCGCAATGCAGAGAAAAATAAATCGTCCAATTTTTTCAGAAGTTTCAAAGGTTCTGCTGCTTGACACTGGAAAAGTTTATTCACTGAAATAACATTTTTCAAAGAATGATGTAAAAACGATCAGTTGATTTGAAAATTTCGAAATGCAATTCCAAAACTTCCCATTGACTTAAAATCGTATCAATTGCAAGTAATCGCGCCAACCAACGTGTTCCAGACAATTTTGCAATTTTTGTATGAACCAAATTGTCGCACATTGCTTTATGCAATTCTGAATATTGAATATTTCGTTTCGTGCTCTTTGAAAACCACGAATGACTTTGTTTCACGACATAGTCTAAATTTTTCGGAAGAACGTTGCAAGCATGTTCTGCGCACAAATGCAATGAGTGGCAAAGACATTTTATGGTAATTAAATGAGGAACCTCTTTTTTGAGTTCAGAGGATACTGAATTGTGTTCGCCAACCATTGCGTTCGCCCCATCGACTGCAATACTTAGCAATCGCTCCATTTTTAATCCGTGCTGTGTTATTTGGGTTTTCAAAGAAGTTGCTATGTGTTCTGCTTTTCCGGACTCCAGTTGAATCAAACGATAAAAAGTGGTGTGAATTTTTCGCAACGATTTGCTGAAATAGCGAATCATTACGCACATGACCTTCGTTGTATCAATCATAGTGCTTTCATCTATGATAAGCGAATAGTATCTATCGCCAACATAAGCGATCAATTCCTCCAACAAACAGGGTGAAAGAACGTTGAGAATGAGGCCTGGAAAAAATTAATAACGTGGTACGTTCACGGGACAATGATGCTATCGAGCGAATAAAATACATGAGAGCAAAAGAGATAGAGAGTTCTTTTTGTCCAATTTTTCATTCGTCATATCTTTTACTCTCACGTATTTTATTCGGTCGACGACCGAAATACAAAAGGTGTGAAGGCGCCATTATATTTATTTTTATCATCGTATTTATTTTTCAAATTGTGTTGCTATTAAAATTATGACCTGTGCATTTTGTTCGATGAAGTTTGATTTTTGGTAGAATTTCTGAAGTGTTGTCGAGATTAACAATAACTTCGCTCAAGTGATTAACAGCATTTATGCTGCAATGCTCAGAAACGAACGCTGCGATTTTCAATTCGGCTTTTTTTCTCTTCTCGTCGATCGTAGATTTAACAAAGTTCGTTATTTTCGGCGTGTTTTCGAGTAAACCTTTAAACTTGCCTTGTTTAATATGATATTTGGTACTTTTATGCTCCAACAAATCTTTTTTATGTGCTGCGTAAGAGCGATTGCAGTACAAACAAAATGCGCGAGAAGGATCCCCTGAGCATTCTTTCAACCATCCTGCAACAAAGTATGAAGAAAAATTCAGCATTTGTTATATATTTTTACAGGAAATGATTTTTATTTATTTTTTTGACATTTATTTTGAGGTTATGGTGGATCTCGTAAATCAAATTTAAACGTGCATAAATTATTTTACTTACCTGAAAATTCTGGCTCATTTTCCCAGCTTTTTACATAATACTGAGCGTACGTTTTTGATTGTATGGGAGGCATTTTTAGTGAAAACCACGAAAAAAGGTAATCAGTCATACAAATAGAATTTACCACCACCCTGAACTCTTAGAGTGGAGTAGAGACTCTTGATGGGAGAGACGAAGCGACCGATCCACACGTGTTAAAAGAGCTGGACTCGAGAAATTTCCCCTCGCTACCGACCTCTGATCTAGATCCTGGATCTATCGACGCGCAAGTAAAAAAAATTGTAGCCAATCAACATTGATACCCACTACGCCGCCATATTGAAAAAATGCACAGCTGGGGATTATGTTGAATGGAACCATGATGGCCGTGAAGCTGGTATGCGCGAGTTGGACGAAAATAGAACATTTTTCGGCTAGACCACGAGTGGGCTTCAGGGTTTCTTCCCCTTAAAATCCCCCCTAAAAATTCGTTCCCCCCAAGGTTTCCCCCTAAAGATTTTGTCCCCCTAAAATTCCCCCTGGGAGACAGAAAACCCCCCAAATCTAGGGGGAAACCCCCTAATCTGGCTACACTGCCTCATTGGTCAAAACTGTTCCACTATTCTACTAATCTACCTCTATGGCAGGGGTCGGCCGCGAGGGGAAATTTGGAGAGTCCAGCTCTTTTAACACGTGTGGATCGCTCGCTTCTTTGAAAAACAGTTACTTGTTTTATGAAAAGGTTACTTTTGGTTACATTTTTTGCCCGAAAATAAGTAAATGAATTAATTCATTAATCGTATTATTTAAAGAATTGTGAAAAATGTACAGAAAAGAGTTCGCAAAATAAAAAAACTAAATTTAGATTTTAAAACCGAATGCAAACGTTTGAAAATTCCGAATACAAAATTTATAAGCTTTTTAAGCATTTTTAAAGAATTTAAATGAATACTTTGCGAGGATTTTCAAAAAATTGTAGAAAAATTTGAGTTGCTTGAAATGATATCATATTCAAAATTTAAAAGTTTTTTGATCAATTCTTCAATTCACAGCATTGAAAATGATAGAGTGGATTTCTGTTTTTCAATTAAAAATTCGTCTTTCAGTTGAAGATCCCCCTGCCTTCATAGAAAAACTAACTATTTGGTTGACAGATAACTTATTTGTCAAAAAACCATTTTTTTTACCATTAAGCTTTTGGGGTAGGTGTGACACCACCCGATTCGGGTAATTCGGGTAATTCTACCACAATTTGCTTGAAAAATAACCTATTTTGTTGAAAAATTATCTTTTTTAATTTTGTTAAA
Organism: Andricus coriarius; assembly: GCA_932066315.1. NCBI lineage: Eukaryota > Metazoa > Arthropoda > Insecta > Hymenoptera > Cynipidae > Andricus > Andricus coriarius. Next base: position 2,885 of record CAKNWT010326421.1, on the reverse strand, counting down.
GGTTGAACTATTTTCCTAAAGATTCATAATTTTGGAGGAAAATTCGTCTTTTGGGTAAAAAATCTTTCCTTTTGGTTACTTTTTTGCCACATTCTTGTTACTTTTTGATTATATTTTTGAGAGAATTATGGTTACTATGTTACTATATTTTAAGCTTGAGCAGTTCCGAGCCTTGAGTATAACTAAATTTTGAGGCAAGAAATAAAGACTACGATTGATTGGCTCTGGCCAATTTTCTGCAAGCGGTGAGTTGGTTTAGATTTCATTTCCCGTGTTAATCGCTCGAACATCATTGCCCTGGCGAATTTCAGTAAAAGTGCTATGCATTCATCGACTCGTCTGTTTTGTTTCCCATCCAAGTAGAAATACTTTAGTTTCTTGTGCATTGCCTCCAAATACATGTTTGTCGTTAGTCCAAGTCCGAGTCTGTAGCAGTATGCCCACATTTCACTTCGATTTGCGAAGTATTGTTGGAATTACTTGTCAAACTCCTTTGTGCCTTCATCTTCTGCGCAGATTTGAATAAAAAATTCTAACATCTGCGTGAATTGTTGAACATCTGTGGTTTCCATGAGAATCCTGCACGCCTTGTAAATTTCCGTTTGCTTCACAGGGTTTTGGCAGGGTTTTGGCATGCCCATAACTTGACAAAAAGCATTACAGAACGTTTTTGTGTCATCAGACATAAAAATATCTCCCGAAATAATACCGACTTTTTGCTTGACTACCCTAATAGCACGGAACGTTCCAGGAACGTTCCGCGGGCACCTTCGGAACGTCCCAGCGGAACGTTCCCGGGAGGTGTAAAATGTCCGCCGATTGGGAACGTTCCAGGAACGTTCCATTGGGACCTAAGGGGAACCTTCCATTATTGTTATTTTTAACAAACATGATCTCGTTAACCGTAAGAGATAGGTGAAAATGGATGTCATTTTTGAGTTTTGAGTACCGCATATACTATCTATAATATGGTATCCATATCATAATCTGACATCGATTTTGACCTATCACTTACGGTTTACGTGATATTTATTGATAATAATAACAATAACGGTAATTTATGTTTGGAACGTTCCAGTGGAACGTTCCGAAGGTGCCCGCGGAACGTTCCAGGAACGTTCCGTGCTATTAGGGTACATCAAAATATAAGCTTATTGCAGCAGTATCGGTCCTGTTACTTAAACAAAAGGAAACGCAGCAGCCTGCTTCGAATTCGTCGACTTTTAACATAGTTGTCAATTGGAAATCGTGTCCTGCGGTACGATACAGAAACCTAAAACTATTTTTACAGCAATCTACAAATAAATGCAATAAATTACAACCAAAATTAGAGGAAAGTACAAGTCATGCTTGAGAATCCGTCTTGAAGCTTTTGCAATGTTGCAAACAATCACACAGTCATTTTCTATGATTGAAAAACAGAAATCCATTGTATCATTTTCAATGCTGTGAATTGAAGACGAATTTTCGACAAAAAAAAATAAAGTTTTAACCAAAATTGTAGAAATTTTAACAGAATTCCAACCAAAGAAGATAAATCCTCATTGAAAAATATAATACATAGTTCGATATTTCAACAAAAAAGTTTCAAATTTTTAATTAAAAACTAGCAATTTTAGCTAAATTGCAATTTTTATCAGAAAATAATATAATTCAATTGATAGCCCTTTTTATACATTTTACATACGAACTAATTATTATTTCAAATTAATATCGGTTTGTGGTGATCCAAAACCAAACTCCTTTCTTAGACTGTTGTCGATAAAATCCAAATAAACAATTTTTGGTCTTTACAGTCTTATAAAAGAAACCAACACATTTTAATTGAGGTGTCAAAAATGTAATCGACGTTTCGGCTCGGCTTTGAGCCATTCTCAACATCTAAACAAAATAATTATATAAAATTTAATAAAATGAACACGTTTTTATGAAGAAAGTCGAAACAATAAAATTAACAAAAATATAAAATTTACCATCAAATAAATTACCTGAAGTCGACAAAATTTGTCAGAAAAACATGAATAGTAAAATTGATATAATGTCCATAATTTCGTAGTCAACAAAGATAAAATCCAGTCAAAAATTAAAATATCTTTAAATCTCTAGCGAGATATTAAAGATCCACACATGTGTACTACATTTTTGAAAAAAGGACAACGGCAACAGTTTACGACGATGACATGAACATACAATGAGCAAACAGACATGGTGTTGACCACAAGCAAACCTACAAATTTACTTTACAATTATAACGATGGTAACATCAAAACAAACCCAAATGAGACAATCGCGCCAAATTTTAAATAACTTAAAAGTAGTACGGGTGCAAATGAGTAAGAAACCATTATTATAGTACATTATGCAACAAGGGGCAAAAGTAGAAGATTTTTCCCGCGGGTGAGTTTACTGCCCGAACGAGAATATTGTTCGCACCCTCTGGAACAATATTCTCGTAAGGGCAGTATAATCACCCAAGGGGAAAATATACTTTTGTCTCGTGTTGCATATGTGACGTGCGCCGAAGAAAGGGGGCTTACTCTAAAAAAATCGAAATCGAGGTTTTTATACCTTTCGATAGCTTTTGAGTTGCTCTTTTTAATGAACCATCGACAAAAATTTCCGAGCATTATTATTGCTAATAATTGAGTTGTTAGACATGAGTAATCGGGCTTTCTCTCGAGAGCTCGAAATCCCGTGAAACACCTCCAACCACTCAACACTGCAATCTACGAGTCTCATCTATACACCGTCTGTGAGCCGCGCCGCTATATGGGTGAGAATGTATAGTAAGTGGAGAGGGAAGATTTCGTGAGTCTTCCCTCTCTCCTAAAAGTCGCCTCTGTCCGGTCGACTTCGACCGCTCGCCCTGAACAATATAACTTTTC
>CAKNWT010326415.1:0-12566 GCA_932066315.1 Andricus coriarius | reverse complement strand
AAAATAAAAATTATTTCTTATATATAAAATATTACTCCATACTGGTAATTAGATGTTAACATAAATCGTCTGAACAATTGATTATTATATTCAGCAATGCTCTCTTACAATAGAGTTAGAAAGTTAAGGTTTTTTTCGAATTTTTCTACTTATTTTTGATTTTTCAGTTAGATAGAGGCAATAATCAATTAAATTTAAGATAAATAATTGTTCAAGCAATTTATTATAATTTATAATAATGTTCCTTCAGAATAATTCTAGAAAGTTACAGTTTTTTTTAAATTTTCCACTTTAATCCACTTTGCAGTTAGATTGAAGTAATAATTAATTAAAGTTAATAAACATAACTGTTTAACAAATTCATTATGTTATTTAATAATATTCTCTTTGAATAATGTTAGCATGTTGCGGGTTTTTCTGAAACTTTCATCTTTTTGTCCATTTTTTACATTAAGCGTGATAATAATTAATTAAATTTAACAAAAATAATTGTTTAAACAAATTATTATTGTTTATAACTATCTTCGTCTATAGTAATGCTAAAAAGATGCGGGTTTTTCTGAAATTTTCAGCTTTTCTTCGACTTTTTAACTAGGAACAAATAAAGAATATTAATATAAAAGTAAACAAAAAGGGTCTTAGTATTTAGTTGAAGAAAAATTTACAAATTAAAACGAAAAATTTTTAGTATAAGAAAAAGATTGATTAAAAAATGATTCTCTCTCTTGTTTTTATTTTCTAATGGTAATGTGATGTTGTAAACAGTAATAAATTGTTTGAGCAATTATGCTTGTTAACTTGTAATCATTATTACCTCACTAAGTGTGAAAAGTTGACGAAAAGTGGAAAATTGCAGAAAAAACCTCAACTATCCATCATTACCATAGGATAAGATAGTTATAAAGAATAATAATTTATTTATACAATTAGGTTTGCTAAATTTAATTCATTTTTAACTCGCCCGAAGTGAAAAGTGGACAAAAAGTAGAATATTTAAGAAAAAACCGCAACTTTCTAGCATTATTCAAAGATAATATTATTAAAAATATTTATAAATTCTGTAAGCTATTAGGTTTGTTAAATTGAATTAGATACTGCCTTATTCTAAGTGAAAAATTGAAAAAAAGTAGAAAATTTTAAAACAAACTGCAACTTTCGAACATTATTCTAAGAGAATATTATTATAAATAATAATAAATTGTAAAAAAATTATTTCTGTCAAATTTTGATTGAATATTGCCTGGCTCTAACTGAAAAGTTAAAAATAACTTCCAAAATGAGGAAAAACCGCGACTTTCTAACACTACTCTAAGAGAAAATTGGTAAAAACAATAATGAGTTGAAAAAATTTATGTAAGACTTTAGGTATTAGTATAAACTCCAAATATAATTATTTCCACCACCAAAAGTCATATTTTTTGTGTGGATTCGAACAAATTTTGGGGCGCTTTGCATCAAAATTCGAAAAAAAATTGCAATGCATTTTGGGACCACCCTAATGGTCAAACCTTTATAAAATAAAAAAAAATTTATTTGCATTGTTGATATAGGGTTTGTGGTCAGTGAACAGTTAGTAGCCATTTTCTAATATATTTGAGATATTAGAACTTGTAAGTAAAGTAATTAATTTAAAATACGATTTTTGACAAAATTAGCCCTTTTGAATGCAATACAACTTAGTACATTGTTAATTTTAATTTTATTTTTAATGTTAACTAAATTTGAAAGAGTACTAAAGGCTCTTTTAGGAAAAAAATATTTCAAGTTAAAATTGTTTATATAACATTAGTCATTTAGAGTTTTATGTTTTTTATTCCTCTTCGGTTAAAAGTTGCAATTCTTATTCATTCCTAATATTGTAGCGTTCATTTTATTCCTTAAAGGATTCTCTACAAATCTCTTTGTGGCGTTTTTCTTCGAAAAACGTATTTCGGGGAACAATATTTTATAAAATCAACAATTGTATTAAACCTGTATAAAGTAATTTAAATAAAAATGAACCAAAGAGATTTGTAGAGAATCCTTCGAAGAAAAAAATGAACCCTACAACATTAGTATTAAGTGAGGATTGCAACTTATACCTAAAGAGAAAACAAAAATTTGAAACCCTAAATTACTATTTTTATATAAACAATTTTGACCTGAAGTCTTTTTTCTAAAGTTCACCTTCACTTATCTTCTGAAATTAGTTTCAATTAAAAAAGTGATATTTTCCTCGATTTTAAATATAATTTTCAACAATTATCATATTTTAACGTAAGATAACTATAGTGTAAATCCTTAAAATATGAAAATATTGAAGACTTGTGCGGAAAGCGCTCACGTTTCTCGGCTAGTTTCTTAAAAAGTTAAGTCTTCTAAAATGAATGATCAAAATGGCGATAATTGTGTTCCCCAAAAATGCGGTTTACTGCATTATTATCTACTTAATTCTAATTCATGGAATTTTATACCGACCCTAGAGCAGATGCCTTGCATTGCTAATTTTCAGAAACTTATTTTCCCTCCCTTAAAGTCTGATTATTCTCAACCATTATTTTTAGCATCTTTTTCTCGTAAAGGGAAACTTCCCTCCAAGTTAAGAAGGCTCTTAATTTTTATTTTATTTTCTTCGTCACTTTTATTATAAGATATAATCGTAGTTTTAAGCAATTGGTTCCAATATTACTTGAGAATAGCTGCTGTATACTTTTTACATTATTCATTAAAATGTATATAGAATCACGATACGTTAAATTGGCAGCAAAAATCCTATACATGAAAGAACGACCCAGTTGTAATATTTCTATCTAGCATGGAGCACCTCGCCTCGTTTTTCATTCATCATTGTGAAATGTAACATGAATCGGTCTGGTTGAGAGAAATTCAATTCACATTGTGTTTTTGACAAAAATGAATAACCAACTATTGAAAATTACAAACCTAGAAATATGTTCTTTCATCTGAAAAAAATTCTACAAGAATTATAATAAAAAACTCCTTTTTATGAAAATTCCTTTTTTATAGTGTCCATTAATTACATAAGGCTTCTTTTTGGGAAGGGAGGGTCCGAAAAATCTTAGGAATCCTTACTTGGGAGGGGGGGGGGTCCAAAGCATTTCTTACGTTTACTTTCCTCTTTCTAATTATTGTTTAAAAATATGCTAATTGAAACCTGTTTTTAATGTTGAAATATTTTTTTTTTAATATTATAGACAATGTGTCATTATTTTATGCATTTCATCATTATTAAGAAATGTTTTATATTACATACGTCCTATCAGTATAGATTCGGAGAGTTAACCATTCTTTAAATCTGTTGTACACCTTTCATGAAACCTCGTGAAATTACTGGAATCTTTTGAAAATTTTGTAAATCCTTCAACATTTTTTTAATCATATCAAAATTCCTTGAAATTGTTTGAATTCCATGGATATCGTACATAATTTTTTTTTAATTTCATTGAAACTCCCTGGAAATTATTTGAAATCCTTCAAAAACTGTGAAAGTCCCATAACATTCTTTGAGTCTCGGTGAAATCTTTTGAAACCCTTGAAATCGCTTTAAATTATTAAAATTCCATAAAACTTTCTTAAAATGTCTTAAAATCGGTTAAAATCCTTGAAATTTCCTGAAATATTTCCAAATATTATGAGATTTCTTCAAAAATTTAAAATCCCTTTAAAATACATTAAAATCTTACGAAATTCTCTAAAATCCGTTTTTTTAATTTTGAAATGACTGAAATGTTGAAATGAAATTTGAATAGTTTTGGAATCTCTTAAAATCTTTTTTAGAACATTTAAATAATTGAAATTGCATAAAAATCTCTTCAAATTTCTTAAAATCTATTAAAAACTCTTAAAAGCCATTATAATTTTTTAAACTCCTTTAAAATCTTTCCAAATATTTTGAATTCTTATAAAAATCCCTTCAAAAACCTTTGAATCTTCAAAATCCCATTAAAACTCTCTGAAATCCTTCAACATTCGTGAAAATAATTCGGTATCTCTTGAAATCTCGTGAAAATTCTCTTTCAAATTTTTTAAATAATTTAAATATTCCTTGAAATGTTATAAATTCCATGGATGTCGTGCATAATCTCTTTAAATTGTTGCAAAATGATTGAACTCCCTGAGAATCACTAGAAATCCTTTTAAGAACTAAGGAAATCGCAAAAAATTCTTTCAATTTCGTAAAATCGTTTTAAATTCTTAAAATCGCTTAAAATATTTAAAATGCCATAAAAACCCTTTAAATCCCTTTAAAATTCACTGAAATCTTTATCCTTGGAAATATTTTTGAATCTTTTAAAATCACTTAAAATATATTAAAATCTCTTAAAAGCGATTAAAAAATTCTTCTAAATTTCTTGAAATCCTTTATAAAAATCGAAAATCCTTTGAAATTTAGTTACTTTTTAAATTTTTCTACAAAATCCTCTAAAATCTATGGATATACTTTGGAGTGTTTTAAAATCTCTTAAAATCCCGTGAAATCGTCAAAATTCCGTTAAATCTATCAAAATCCGTTTATATTTCTTTAAAATCTTTGCAAATCTTTTGAAACCCTGCGGAATCTTTCAAAATCTTATAAAATTCTTTAAAATTTTGAAATCACCTGGCATCCTTTAAAATTCGTGAAAATACTTCAATATCTCTTGAAATCCTGTGAATTCTTTTGAAAATTTTGTAAACCCCTTAAAATTGGTAAAATGTGAATATGCCTTGAAATGGTATGTATTTCATGGATATTTTACATAATCTTTTAAAATCTTCTTAAAACGATTAGGCTCCCTGAAAATGCTTAAAAACTATGGAAATGCCTTACAATTTTTTTTTAAATTTGGCGAAATCTTTTAAAGTAGTTCAAATTCTTCAAAATCCTTAAAATCCTTGAAACTCTGTGATATATTGCGATATCTTACAAGATCCCTTGAAATATTTAGGATCCCTTTAAAATTCACTGAAATCTTTGAAATCCGTGAGAATCTTTCCGAATAGCTTGAAAACCCTTGAACCACCAAAATCCCGTTAAACCTTTTAAAATCTCTAAAAATTTCTGAAAATCCTTTAAAAGCTTTGCAAATACTTTGGAATCTTATAAACATCCCTTCAAATCCTTTTAAATCTTAGAAATCCGATTAAAACTCTGAAATCCTTCAACATTCGTGAAAATACTTCGATATCTCTTGAAATCCTTTGAAATCCCGTAGCTCTTTTAAAATTCTTTAAAATCTTTTAAAATCCTTTTAAATTCGTGATGCATGCTGATCATTTTCAGACAAAGTCGAGATTTTCTCGAAACATAATCAGATGGGATTAAAATGTGATACGGAGATAAAAAATCGATAATCCCTTGAAATATTTTGGAATCTCGTTTACAGTGAATATAATTGGTATATTCTTGATATATTAAGTATATTATATTTTATATTGTGTAAAGTATATATTATATTTGATGAATTCTTAAAATAGGGGTAAAAGGGGTGATAAAATTAAACAAATCATCCTCACGTAATTAAGGGACGTTCCCTTTCAGAAAAGCAAAATGAGCTTTTCCTTCGCTTGTTTTAAATTTGTCCCTACGGCTGCTTCGAAAAATGAAGCCATTCCAGGACCTAATTAAGATGAAAATCAGATAATCCTCTTCGTTTATTTTAACCTGGATTAAAAAATTTATGAGGATCATAAACCACAGCCAAGTCGACCCCTATCTTGATAAACACGATGAGGGTAAGCGAAGGAAGTTTAGTTCTGCCTTTGCTCAACTAAACTATCTTACACTGATATTGCCCCGAAAAGTGTGGTCTGAACCATCATTTGATTATCAGTTCAGTGATGGGTCTTCGTTAGTAAAAGATATTCAAGTTCTCATCAGATACCGAGGGGTTTATTACTCCTGAAATCTTGTGTGCTCTCTCTGTCTCTCTTTCTCTCTGCAATCCTTTGCAATCCCATGCAATCTTGGTAATCCCCCCTTACTAAAAACATTATAGGAAATTTAGTATATGTCTATGGTTTCCCCCATAATGAATTTCTTATCATTTGTTCGCGATTCTTGAAAAATTATAACAGAAAATTATTATAAGAAAATCAGTATACAGATTTAGAATGTTAACATATTGAAAGAGTTCATGCAAACATTTTGAAGATTTACAAACATATCAGGAGGTTCTAAGAGATTCCAAACGATTTCAAGATATTTCACTATATCTCTGCTGAATTTTGGAAAAAAAATTTAATTAATTAAATTTGAAGGGGTTCCTAGCGATTTCAAAGATTTCAAGGGATTTTAAGGAATTTCAAAAGATAAAAGGATTTTGAAGATTTATAGAAATTGACACGGGGATTTAAAGAGAATTTAATGGTATTTATAAATATTTCAATTGATCTTAAGTAGTTCCATTGGTTTTCACGAGATTCAAAATATTTCCACGGATTTCAAAGATATTCGAAACATTTCAAGGAATTTCAGAGGATTTGCACTTCTTTCTAAAGATGGCAAGGCATTTTTAGTGAACTTTGGAAAATAAATTAAGTGAAATGAAAATTCAAGGGATTTTAAGGTATTGCAAAGAATTTCACAAGATTTAGGGATTTTATTACATCTCCATGGATTTCAAGCGTTTTCGAAGATATGTAGGGATTTAAATGGTTTTTTAAAAGACAACTTTGATGAATAAGTTGAATTGAAATTATATTCAAGGGCTTTCCAATGATTTGTAATTTTTAAACAGATTTTTACAATCTCCAAAGATTCAAAGGGATCATAGGGAATTCTAAAGGATTTTAAGAGATATAAAAATTTTCAAAGAATTTGGTAGAATTTCTAAATATTTCAAGGGATTTATAGTGAACTTTGGAAAATAAATTAAGTGAAATAAAATTTCAAGGGATTTCTGGCGATTCCAAAGATTTCAAGGTATTTTAAGGTATTTTAAGGAATTACGCAAGATTTAAGGTTTTTATTTCATCTCCAAGGAGTTCAAGGGGTTTCAAATATTTGTGGGGATTTAAATGATGTTTTAAAAGAGAACATTAATGAATAACTGTAATTCCAATTATATTAAAGAGATTTCAAATGATTTATACTTTTTAAATGGATTTGTACGCTTTTCGAAGATTTCAAGGGATTTTAATGGATTCTAAAGGATTTTAAGAGATATACAAAATTTCAAGAAATTTCAAAGAATTTGGTAGGATTTCCAAATATTTCAAAGAATTTATAGTGAAGTTTGGAAAATAAATTAAATTAAATTAAATTTCAAGAGATTTTTAGCGTTTCCAAAGATTTTAAGGTATTTCAAGGAACTTCACAAGTTTAAGGGTTTTACTAAATCCTTAAATATTTCAAGGGATTTTTAAAGATTTCTAGGGATTCAAACAGTGTTTTAAGAACTTCAATCAAGAAGTTTAATTAAAATTATATTCAAGGGCTTTCAAATGATTTATACTTTTAAAAATAATTTTTTACGATCATCAAAAATCTTAAGGGATTTCAAAGGATTCTAACGGATTTTCAGAAATATACAAAATTTAAACAGATTACAAAGAATTTTGTAGGATTTCCGAAGATTTCAAAGGATTTCTAGGAAATTTCGGAAAATACATGAAATTATATTGAATTGCAAAGGATTCGTAGGGATTCCACAGATTTGAAGGGATTGTATTTAATCTCCACGGATTTGAATGGATTTTAACGTTTTTTCTAGAAACCTGTGATGAATAAGTTTAATTCAATCTATATTCAAGGGATTTCAAATGATTTATACTTTACGGAATAAATTAAATTTTATGTGAAAGGTTTTCTACGGATTTCAACTATTCAATTCCTTCAATACTTTGTATTATTTATGCCATTGGTGCTTATTATTCTGTCATTATTTTCCATATACATGATTTTCTATATTGGATTACCTATATAATTAATAGAATCTTTTGCAATCTCCTGCAACCATTTGTAATCTCATGCAATCTTTTACAATCCCATGCAATCTTGCAATCTTGAAATCTTGAAATCTTGAAATCTTGAAAACTTGAAATCTTCAAATCTTCAAATCTTCAAATCTTCAAATTTTGAACTCTTCAAATCTTCAAATCTTGTGCAAACTAAAAATCCGAGTAATTATAACCCCTCGCGAGATACTGATTTATTCTATGGGGCTGCACAGTGTGGGCAAAAGCACTTTTTGTGGGCAAAATGATATCCGTGAGGCTTCCAGGTATAACGAGTCGGCGCAGAAAATTCATTTTGACCAATCAAAAATTTTGTTATTTAACAACAAAATAAATAATATTTTTTCCTAACTTTTCCGATGTATCTTCTTTCTTTAAGATGTTCAATTTGGCTAAAGAAGAGCCTAAGTCAGTATAATAACTATCTAGCAAAGATTTCCCAAAGGTTAAAGTGAGAAACAAATGATTTATATAATGTTTTAAACAAATTAATAAACAAAAGTCATTTTCTTGTGATTCGCAAGAAATAGCTGTTTGAAATTCATAGTTTTTGTATACAATATGAGAGAAATTAATGCCTGATTGTAATTGGAAAAAGCTGCTGTTTGATAATTATTTAAACAATTTTTATAAATAAATACACAGTTTTAGTGAATTATAATAAATAGGTTCAATTTTTTTGCAGAAAGAACCAAAAATGTCTTTCAATAATCCCTTGCTGTCATTTTTCTAAATTAACAGCAGCTGTTAATTATTTATGCAATGTTTAGAAACAAATTCATATTTTCAACATTATTTCAAGAATAGGCCCAATTCTTTTTGCGGAACCAACTAAAAATGTATTGTCAGTAGTTCCTGGCTGTAATTTATTTCAAATTGATCACAAACATTAATTATTCAAACAATTTTTACAAACAATTGCACATTTTTCTATTTTACCAAGAATAGGCTCCATGTTCTTAGCGTCCAATTAAAAAGAACTGTTGGTTATTTAAACAATATTTATTAAGAAATTCACAGTTGGACCATTTTAGGCCATTTGTCCAAAGTGTGTATTTATTTATACAAATGGTTCAAATAATTAATAGTTTTGATGAATTTGAACAAACTTACAGCTAGGAATAACTGGCAATACATTTTTAGTTAGTTCCGCAAAAAATTGAGCCTGCTCGTGGAATAATGTTAAAAATGTGAATTTGTTTATGATTATTATTTGAATAATTAACAGTTGTTATTAATTTGAAAAAAAATTATGGTAAGGAGTCATTGGCAAGACATTTTTGATTGATTCTGCAAAAAAATTAGGCCTATTCATTGTGACATACTAAAACTGTGAATTTGTTTATAAAAATTTTTCAAATAATTTCAAACAGCAGCTTTCCTAATTAATCGCAATTAGGAATCAATTTCGCTCATATTTTATATAAAAACTATGAATTTCAAGCAACTAATCATTTCGAATCACAAGAAAATAACTTCTGTTCATTAATTTGCTTAAAACATTATAAGAAATTATTTTTCTCACTCTAATATATTATAAATTATTGTTAGAAAGTTATTACACCGACTGAAGCTCTTCTTTAGTCAATTTGAAGATCATAGAGAAAAGGTACATGGGAAATGCAAGGAATAATATATTGTTTATTTTGTTTTGGTTAAAAAATTTTTGGTTGTTGAAAATGAATTATCTTTACCGTCTTGTTATATCTGGAAGCCTTGTGGCCGTTTGAAAAACATGAAAATTCAATGAAAATTGGCTTGTAGACAGGATTTTATCCACAAAAAGTGCTTTTGGCCACACTGTGGGCCGTGTTAGTATTAGTATTCATTACATTTAGTATGAAATGTAATAATTAAAATTCACGAAATCTTACTAAGATTATTAATATAAACATAGGGAACGAACATACATATAAAATATAAATTTCGTTATTTAAATATAAACGTGGAACTTCAATGAAATTAGTCTTTAACAACGCAACTGTCTATTTCAAAATTATTCTATATCGGTTAAAAAGTAACTTTATTGTTAAAAATTTAACTGTTTCGTACAAGATTCAAGTTAACTTAAAGCACCGAAAAGTACCGTTAAAGCATGCTCTTTTTGCCTTAAAAATTCTAGAATTTTCTAGAAAAGTCAACTATTTGTTAGAAAATTTAACTGTTCAGTAGACAATTCGTTTTTAATGAATATTAAGTTTTTAAATTAAAATTTAACTATTCCATTTTTTGTTAAAAATGTATCTTTTTAGTTTAAAAATTCAACTGTCTGATTGAAAATTAATGTAATTTCTTGCAAATTCATCTTTTTGATAGAAAGTTAATCTTCTGGAATAAAAATTTAACTATTTGGATACAAATTTATGTATTTAGTCGAAAATTTGTGTATTTTGTTGAGAATTCGCCTGTTTCAGTAAAACTTTAATCTTTTTGGTTGAAAATTGATCTTTTTGGTTAAAAATTTAATTATTTGGTTAAAAATTCATATTATTTGTAGAAAGCTCGTCTTTTTGGTTTTAAAATTTAACATTTTGGTTGACATTTTTTTGTATTGAATGCATAATCGTTTTTGGTTGAGGATGCAACAATTGTTGAAAATTCATCTTTTCCAGGGGGACGATTACGTAACTTTCCCGCATCCCACACATCGCATATCCCAAATTCCATACATCCCACATCCCAAATCCCACTTTTAATTTGCATAATTTTTTTAAAATTCACGCCACATGTCACCATTGAATTTTGAAACGTCACTTATTGCGAAAAATCATGTCAAGTGAAAAGTGAAAAGTGGAAGTGGGAAAGTTACGTAATCCCCCCCCCCCCAGAAGTTTATGTAATCGTTGTTATACTGACTCGAAATGATCCCCGAGTTATATTTTAAAATTCCATCGTCAGCTCTTGTAAAATACGAATTATTCACCAGCACGTCCGTTTCAAGATTTGCCTGTCAGAAGCGAATCCATGTGAAGATTTATGGGTATTGAACGTCCATAAAGACACTGGAATTTTTCTCATAGTAATGTTGGTTTTTATTTTATTTTTATGCTGCTCTAGGGGAGTGTAGATTAGACATTTTACATTTGAAAACAATTCTTGGGAACGTTTATTAATTACATAAGGATGATTTATGAAAGTTTAGACCCTCTTCCTCTCTATTGTAAGGATTCGTAAGATTTTTGTGACCCCTTCCCTCCCTTCTTTCGAAAGTTTTTATTTTTTCAGTCAATATATCAATAATATATCAATTACTTTCACTGTAAACGAGATTTTAAAAGATTTCACGGGATTTGAAATGAATGTAAGTGATTGTAAGGGAATTACAAAATTGTTACGGAACTTAACGAGCTTTTTGAAGCTTTTTAGGAATTTCATAAGATTTCACGGGATTTCAAGAGATACCGAAAGATTTCAACCGATTATTAGGGATTTTGATGAATTTTAAAGAATTAGGAACGATTTTCACAGATTGCAAAGGATTCAAAGGGATTTTAATAAAATTCAAAAGATTTCGAAATATTTAAGAAGTAGTCATGGATTTTAAAGGATTTCAAGTAATACCGAATTATTTTCTCGAATCTTCAAGGATGTCAGGGGATTTCGAAGTGTTCCAGCAATTTGAATGCATTTTATAAGATTTCAAAATATTTCACGTGATTTCCAAACATTTGCAAAAGTTGTAAAGGATCTTAAGGGGTTTTTGACGAAATTGATGAGATTTAAAGGGGGTTAGATGATTTCACGGTATTAATAAGGATTTTTAGAGATTTCAAGGGAATTACACAATTTTTACCGCACTTAACAAGATTTCCAAAGCTGATTGGGGATTTGATGAGATTTTATGGGTTTTTAAGTGATACCGAGGGAGTTCGATGGATTTTTGATGGATTTTACGGAATTAAGAACGATTTTTGAAGTAGGGGAAACCACCCTACAGTATATAATGATTTACAGTAGATAATCTTAATTAACTGGAAAACTGGCAAAAAATGTTTATTATTTTTGTTAGTATAACATTTCAACAGGGATGCTATATTTTCTGACAAGGTTTCATTGAAATTTTATAATTAATTAATGTTTGAGAGCAAAAAATTAATTTTTGACCTGAAAAAGAAATTTCGCCTCTTCATTATTCATACTTATTACCTTAATGAAATATTTCTGTGGCACGTTTAATACATTAGAAACAAAGCTTGAAGTTTAATGAACAATATTTAATGATACAAAGCGTTCTTTCTGTATTATTTGTAAATATTTGAGGACATTTTATTAAACATTACATTTTCCAACAGTGGATAACCAACAGTAGATAATCCCTAAATTGCGAAAAATTTCACTGTCAAAATTGGCAGCTCTGTGATTGTCTGGCAGTTATTTTAATTTAAAGGTTGCGTTTGTTTATTTTGATTTGTGAAATTTTTAAATTTAAGTTATTGTAAATAATAAACCAAGAAAATAGCGTAAATTATTAGTTGATAAAAATCACATAAATTTTAGTTGTGTTAAGGAGTAAAATAAAAAAGATATCATTTTTAGGATTGAGGTATGTAAAAATTCTGAACTGTTCTGTCATCACAAGTCAGGTTAACCAATCGTGCCAATATCACGGAATATCAGAGATACAAAAG
>CAKNWT010326413.1:0-11796 GCA_932066315.1 Andricus coriarius | reverse complement strand
TAGTATAGTATATAAAACACGAAAGGTAACCTGCTATCATGAATTTCAACAAATACTGATCTTTCTGTAGCGTAGTAATTTATTTTCGTCACACCGTAGTGTACATAATTATGTGATAAAATATTCATAAAATTGTAAGGCCACAGTTGGGGAGAAACAGCGTCAAGAAATACAAATAATTTAGAAATACGTATAAGACAGTGTTTCTTCTTATATAAACTGAAACATTGTCCGCGAGTGGATTCTTTTCTTGAACAAAATATGAGGACTCTAATTGGTAGTTTGTCTTTCATCTTTGCAATTTTCCCTAATCCTATTGGTAAATATAATAATATATGTACTTTAAACTTCTTCTTTTGATTGCATTTTGTTTATTTTGTATTCAAAATTATTCCGCTAAGAATATTTTCTGTTTGATTAAAAGTTTTTGTGGCGCAGTTTGATACAATGCAGTACAATGACAATCCTAGCAAACAAAATGTTTTATAAAAGAAAGCAATTTTGTAAGATTTTTAATTCGATGGAAATATTAAGATAGAAATATGGTGAAACCAGTAAGTAGGCCACGACATCTTCACCAACAAACCGTATTTAAACGTCGTTGCTTTAAAATAAAAATCTCTGAAGAATCAGTCAATATTTTTAATTCTGCATAAATAGTAGAGTGATAAGAATTTACGAAGCAGAATAACTCAAAACTCAGATTCCTTTGTAATGCTCATAATTAAAAATAAACTACGAACTTCTTGAGATTCCAGTAAAAAAATAAATCGGACTATAAAATTTGATTAAAAAACCCTCGCACATCTCCATTAAAATTTAAACACGAAAAAAAGATCAAAGAAACTTAACGAATCTTGTAAATCTCCTTCTTTCTGTTTTTTCATAGTCTTTTACCTTTCTTCAAACTCACGGTCAAAAAGGTTTACAGAAATACAACATTTGTTTTTATTGCATTCAAAAGGGTGTTGAATGAACAATAAAACTCTGGTAGAATGTGAAAACTGTTATTTGATTGTAAACAAAAATAATAAAATATAAAAAAAAAGACGAGAGAAAAAAGAAAATTTGGAAGTTTCCTGCCTTTCCTTTTCTGTTTTTCTACTTATTTTTTTTTAATTGAGTGAAGACATGTAAGAGTGTGTTGTGGAAACCTGATCGTTGCATTCCTGTTTTTCCTTCAAGTTTTAAAAATTTCATATGAAAAGTATTGCAGTTTAATTTCTAAAAAACTCAATAACGAATTACGCTGCACTCAAAAATCAAAAGCTCAATTTTCTAAAACATTCCCCTTCCAATTTTTTCCTATTCAAATATTGCTTGTCCATATAATTTCCAATTTAAATTCTAAATTTTTCTAGAAAAATAAAAACTTAAATCAATTAAGAATCACGTTCTAAATGTAAAGCAAAACATTATAAGGAATCGAAATATCTATATTTAGCATGCTTTTCAATTTATAATAAATAAAAGAACTAAAGGCTGAAAGAAAAGATCTGACAAGCTGCGTACAATTCCAAATTACAATTTGGTACAACCAAGATAATCAATGGCTAGCATTTCACTCATCAAACAGTTCATGATTAACAGACGTCTGCCATTTCGTATTTGGGGTTTCCAAAAGACAGGAGAGAATCAAACATCAACTTATTTTATCGATCTTATCGATTACTCATCGATCAATGACGAGTTTGTAGAATTGGTAGCCTTCCTTCTAGTTGTCTTTTTCCATTCAATAACAAATATAATTTACCATCCTTCAATCCAGCGTATGACCAAAAAGTATACAGGCGTCCCTGATACAATTCTTCCGATTCCGGCATTCTGCTTTCTCAAATTTGAACAAATTCTGGGCATCAATTCAAAAGAAATTCCACCAGGCTTCTGGAATCTGAAGTCTCTATTTCTGGTTGCAGATTTAAGTACACCGTTTGAATTTTTTCCACATGGCGACCGTAATATTGATGGTACTCATAGCGGGCCTTCTTCTTCTGACATAAATCGATCTCTTGAAGGTTCTCTTACTTTGGCCGAGTTGCCTCTTCGAGCCAGGTCGAGGTCTCCTTCTGACAGGCATCATCCTTCAGAACATTTTCCTATACCCAGTTCCATGTTTCCCCCTACAAGGCTTCCTTCTCCTGACGGATTTGGATGTGGAATGGAAAAACTTACATTTATTCGGCTTGCTTCCATTGGTAATCTGCGTCGTATATTCGAACTTCGAAGATACACTTTTCCTGCAGATAAAACATTAAGAATCAGAACGGGAAATAATAAATATGGGCCAATACCAACCCAAGAACAAATTGTATTATTCTCATCAGATGGTGATGTCTATGCAATACTGGAGACTTATAATATTCTTGCTGGATTCTATATAAGTATTAAATCCGCAATGAAACGTTTGAAAATAAACATGGAAAGCGGCGCTGTTACCCCGTTGACACGAGATGAAATCCTTGACACTCCGGTAGGTGCCTCTCGCCCAATCCGGTTGCATTATAAAGTAACATATGATGTAACATTATCACTTTAACAGATAATGTATCTGATAAACCTGATCTCTCTGAAAGACCACAATGCCACAAATTCGAAGCTCCTCCCTCAAAAATTTTTAAAAACTCGTATTTCAGACGCAAATTCAAAACGACCAAATCCAAAGCCCCTTCGTCACCTTATCCGATGCCAGAAAATGAGCACGCTATCAAAACTAATTTGACTGTCAAGAACAAAAATTTCAGAAGCCAACCAAAAAATTCTTGGGTCCCTTATAACTATTCGAGAAGCTAGAGAATGAGGAGCCAACCAAAAATAATTCAATGTTCCATGATCAACGTTCTACTAGCAAGAAAGTCAACAGTTAACAATAACTTAATTCCAAGCCCCTTCATGAAGATTCGAGAAGCCAGGAATTCAGCAGGCAACACAGATCAAAGTCTAAGCTTCTTCACCGGCATTCGAGAAACTAGAATGTCAGCAGCCAAAAAAAATTGAAGCATCTTCGTGAGAAGAAAGCTTTATTTTTAGTAAGTTTTTATGGTTTTCTAACCCGCCATGGAGGGGTTTAAATTTTTTGTTGGCTCCTAACATTCTGGTCAAGGAGGATCAAATGTGCCACTGATTCAAAATTATCTTTTGTGATTAAGGATTTCACTGTTATTGAGAAATTTTTCTTTTTGGATGAGTTCAATTGCTTTGGATTTAAAATCAAAGTTTTGATTTGTTTAAAATATCAAGTATGCATTCTATTTTTTGTTAAGAATTCATCGTCTGCGGTGTGAAATTTAACTATTTTCTTAGAAACAAACTTTTATGTTGATATTTTGATTAGACATACCTAAAATATTCCCAAAACTTTTCTAATTTTCTCCAGAATGTTGACAAAATTATATTTATATAACCCAAAAATCAAATAAGCTTCGAAAATAAAAAGTTATCCGAAATTTCTTTTTGTTCTTAAATATTGATTTTCCTATAAAATCAAAAAATGCACGCGTATGATTGATGACGCTAGTTATGGGATAAAATTATCTGAGATTTTAAAAGTAAAATAATGATAATATTATGCGCAATTGTCTAAAAATAACAGCCCTACTTATCATTTGTATTTTTCTATATAATCAATAATGATGCTGCGATAAGATTAATGTTATTTGTTTAGTTTATCATTTTTTAAATAAATTTAAATTCAAGTTTCATCTTATTTGAGATGCTGCAGAATTATATTCCTTGTGTAATTAAACTTCTTCAAACATTAAGTAATGATAAGCAAAACATCTTCTCAACTGCGAAATCTCTATTTATTCTACTTCATGTGACTTTAACGTGAAGAAGGACAAACAATTTATTATTTGTTAAAAGACAAAAATTGTAAACTTTCTAGCGAATCCTGCTTTAATTGTATTTGATAGAAATTTTCATTTTCATTAATTATATATAATCATTAATTGTCAAAATAATCCTCAAGTTATGGACGACTAGCCGCGAACTTTTTTTATTTATCGGGAAAGAATTATTATTTTTTCCAACAAGGATAATGCTTTTATTTCAAGAATTGAAATTACTCTCTTAATTATGCATGTACTTGGGAAATTAAGCTTATCAATAAAGCATTTTGTGGTAATACCAGACCTTCTCAATTTTATAAAATATCTAAATAATAAAAGATAGGAGTACTTTTTCATTTGTATTGTTTTCCAATATTGTCATATCTTTCAGTTTGAATGAGAAGACAAATAAACCTTTTTGTTTTAAAATGGTCTGATTTTTGAGTCCAGGATAATTTTAATCTTTAGTGTATTTTAATGTTATGAAATTTCAATGGGTCATAATTTTTTGATGGTAAAACTGATATGGAGCTTTTTACTCTCGAAAATGTAGATTTTCTTCTATGTTTTTGGAAATACACTGATGTGTTTTGGTGTGCCTTTTAATTTGAAACGATTCCGACTGGGGTCATTTACGACTGCTAGGCACTTTTAACCCCTTTCCAACGGGTTGAAGGGGGTCACGATTGGGGTGGACACTTGTAAAAAAGTTGGAAAAGGGTTCGGGATTTTTTCGAATTCGAAACAGTGCCAATTGGGGGGCATTTACGACTTGTGGACGCCGCGGTTCCTTTCAAATGGTTTTTAGTTGAGGGGTTAGGGGGAGGGGGGTGGTGGAAAAGTTAGAAAAGGGTTCGAAGTGCCATTGAACTCGAAACGATCCACAATGCAGCTGATTCTGCCCAGTGTAGCGCCCAATAAGCTAATGAGTATCTACGTATAAGTATCTCAGTCAGTCGCCTTAGTGCTTAATGTATCTTTGAGCCTCACTTCTATCGGCTGTCAAGGAGAAGCGTAACGTTGAGCGTCTGCTTAAGACATAAGATGCTCCTTCAGCGTGTTGGTTGTTAATCTAAATAAAATCAAAATCGTCAACCCAGAGTGCGATAGTTATTACAAGTTCGGTTGCTCAACTACCCGCTTTGACATCGATAGCCTTCCATTCTCCTGATCAATTTGATTTTCGCTCCTGCCCAAGTGTGTAGTTGGTTAACAGCTATAACGAGCCAAGTTCGAAACGCTTTGTCTGCAAAAATTCCAATTTCAAGGTTGACTTCTCCTGGTTGCACTCGGTGCATTCACTTCTCCGCTGTCGCTTTAATGTAGGTCGTCCACATTGTTATAGTTACTTCTTCTCTCCGGTGCAATTTTAAGTATTTGAGGAGTAATTCTGGTTAGGTCCACACCGCTGTGTGGCATAATACTCCAAGGGCATATTTTGAGCTAGAATTAAGAATTTAGGATTAATTTGTCGTCATTATTCTTTTTTGCTATGACTGCTTGCTGCCGTCTTGCTAAGAATTGAGATGCTCGTGTTGAATCTAGTTCCTGCCTTTCCGCTTGCTGTCTCCAATAGTCCTGAAACCTTGCTGGAAACCTTCGATACCTCCAGAGAAAGCCAGGGATGACCCCGGATTATTTCCCCTAGGCTTTGGGAATGAACTAATTCGCCTTAAAGCGATACCTTGGTCTGCATTAGTAAATCTTATGAGGGAGGAAGTCATCCCACATCCCTTAACAGGGCCCGTGACGCTACGGTACTGGCCGAGAAACCAGCCTACTCAAGACTCCCGCGATGGGTTGCGAATCAGGTCTGATTGTCCCCGGTTTGTTGTGTTATGTTTTGCCGAATGCACACAATTATCGTGTCAGAGAGGACGAGAGCTTCCTTATGACCAGAAATGCTTCAGATCTACTCTTAGATATTTTTGCTTAGTCCCAGCCTTCAGTTGAACCGCCTCTGCACCTCTTGTGGTTTTGGCGGCACGGCAGCGAACGAGACGAGCGGCACGCCATCAACCATACCACAGCGTCGAGCATGCAGCCAGTCAGCGCCAACTTGGTGCTTTCTTCAGCGGAAGATTTGGGACTTTTGAGATTTGGGAGATTTTCAGATGGGCGACGGGCATGTTTTTTTAGTCTTCATTGAAAGTGTTTCTGTTGTGTAAGGATCAGAAATCCCTTCCGTTTTATTCTCGTAACGAGGCATATAATGTGTCCACCGCTTAGTAGCTATCATCGTCGCCATTTCAGGGCTCCTGAAGCCATATTGGCCTCATGGCAGGTTTACATTCTCGCGCTGCAATTTTAACCAGTTCTTTGTTTTAATTCAGAGTTTTCAGATGAATTTACTGTTCTTAAAAATTATGCGATCGGGTTACCAATATACTGTTTCCGCGTAATTCCTTGGCCTATCGACTAAACGGCTCAGCACCATCGAGTCTAGTTCATTTGCTTTGTGTATCATTTACAAAATTGTTCATAATTACATTTCTGTCGGAAATTAAGTTTTGTTCAGTTGAATAATATATTAAACTGGCGTTTAATCAAGTTACCAAGTCGAATCGGCCCATTTTCCTTTTCTATCCTTTTCGCGGGTAAGTTGTGGCCATTAGCTATCGACACTTGTACTTTGATGCTGGATCCCCTTTTCCCTTTTTGCCTGGCGTTTTTTTCCTATAAGGCTGACCCATCTCCTATACCAACAACTTCAATGAAAGGGCTGAAGCTATGGAGTTTTTTGTATCCGGTTGGCGCATAAGCGCCTGGCGCCCAACAACCAATTAAAATACTTTATTGTAGCTTTGATAAATTTTTAAGATAATGGGCGTAGCCTAGTAAAAGTAATTTTGGTCAAAATTTACCGTTACACATTTTATTTGAAAATGCTGCCAATTTTGCTATAGGAGCAGTTCTTATAACTATTTTCTAAATTATAGAGAGGGAGTATAGATGAGGAAAAAAACCTTTTCTTTCTAGATAAAAATTGGCCGAAGTCGACACTCGTAAGATTACAGATCTCAATTCAAAATGTTTAAAATTTTCCGTGCTGAAGATTTTTACTGTAAAAAATAAATAATTGGAATTAAGTAGTCAGATATTTAAGAAATTTTAAATTGATTGATCAAAAGTAAGTTGCGTACCATTATTTTGAGGTTAGACTTGTTAAGAAGTTTATTTTAATTGTAACTATGAATAACTATTGCATCATTATTGTATATTTAAAAAATCAGTTTGTAAGCTAAGAAAAATTGGTGGTAGAAAAATATTTAGAAAGTGTAAAACATTATTAATAACATTTTGTATCTCATGTAATACTTAAATGTTATTCCAATCGATAAGGTTACTGTCACCATTGTAGTATTAAATTGTTAGCTAATGACTCTATGATATTTTGGGTTCGAATTCATATTGTTAAGATGTTCTGTTCTTTTCATATTTTCGAATAACATTAACAATTGTACCAACAACATAGGATTTACATTTGTATAGTCTTACTTTTTATGAAAAACTGAATAATATTGTCTACAGAGTAAAGAACCAAATCAGATAATTCGTGATCAAAGATATCTATCTTCATTTAAAGTTTTTGAATAAATCTCTAATCAAAATTAAAAACATATTAAGTAACCTAATTTCAGAAAAAAGCTTCAAAAATATTGGTGATCATTTTGAAAAAGATGATGCAATAATAATTTGAATGATATTCAAAATAAATTGAGTAAAAAATTGAAATATTGAAAAGAAACTAAGGTTACAAAAATATATAATTAAATGAAACTAGAATATAAAATAAAATTAACAATAATGTGACTAACACTGATCCTTGGCTAGTAAATCTTTTAGATACCACAATTCCTGATTTGATTTTTGATACTCTTATGTTAGGTGAAAAATTTAGCAAAAACTGTATTAGTAGCAAACATGTTGCAATTTTCGAAATGATTAAGGACATGGAAGCAAACTTACACAAAATTCCAAATGAGTCACATGAAGAATTTAGATGCAAAATACTCTTAATCGCAACAAATCATATTAAAAAACCAAAAAATATAACTGATGTCGATAGGACAATCGCTTAAGGCAGAAAAGATACTAATGCAAATTCTAGATTAGAAAAACAAGATGAATATTATGCTCAATGATAATAAAACTTATAAAATAGTTGATACTGATCCTTTAAAAGAATTACAAAACGAAATATTTAAGTTAACCGACGATTGGAAAACAAAGGGTTTTCTAGGAGAACAAATTATTCGAGCAGATTTAATAACTGGAAATACAAGCATCGCCAGAATTTATGGATTGCCTAAAATTCATATAATAAATTATTCACTAAGACGTGTAGTTTCATGTATTAAGATTCCTACTTATTTTTTGGCTAAAACTCTTCAAAAAATTATTTTTCAATCCTTACCTAAACCGCTGTCTTTTATCAAAAAATGCAATAGACTTTAAGAATCTGAAATCAAAAACAAAATTCCTAATAATTTAATTGGTTGTTGAAGGAATTGAAAAGAGATAGAACAGTATAAAAACTACACGCAAATCCCATTGGACAAATTTAACAATGAGATACAATTTTAATGGAGTCAACATTTTTTAAGTTTGACAACTATTTTTATAAACAAGCATATGGAACTCCGAAGGGTTCTCCAATTTCAGGGACGTTGGCTGGTATTGTAATGCAGGATTTAGAAGTAGATATCTTGAACAAACTAAAATTCAAAATAAAAGTCTATTACAGGTACGTAGATGACACTTTTTTGATCATCCCTAGTAATAAAATTCATGAAACTATTGCAAAATTTAATTCATATCATCCCAGACTTCAATTTACAAATGAACATTAAAAAAACAATACAATTAATTTTTTGAATATTGCGATTATCAGAGAAGATAATGGTAATTTAAAAACAAGTTGGTATCGAAAAAGTACATATTCAGGTAGGCTATTAACTTTTTATTTCAACCATCTAATACAATATAAAATAGGAATAATCAGAAACATACTAGATTCTGCAATTACACTATCACAAAATACCTAGCATAATAAAAATCTAAACATTGTGTGATAACTTCCTAATTATAATAGTTATCCCAAGGAATTCGTTGACAAAAAAATTACAGAAAGATTAAGGGAAATAAAATAAAAACATAATAGAATTCAAACTAACCAAAACAACAATAATCAACAGATAATAGCAGATAAAAAATAAATAATTTCTATAAATTTGAATGGAGGCATCTTAGAAATTATAAAACGTTTATTAAACGACTACAACATTTAAACAAACCAAACGAACTTTAAGAATTAGAAGAACAGAATATCGTAACAATATAAATTTGAACCAAAAGTACCATAGTCATTAGCAAACACTTAATTAAATACCACAATGGTGACAATAACTTTATCGATTGGGATAACATTGAATAATTACATTAAGAACCCAATTATTATAAAAGATGCTTTGCAGAAATGGTTTTTATTAAAAAAGAAGGTGAGAAAAGTATAAACAGAATAACTGACTGCGATGATTACAAGGTAAAATTAACTGTCTATTTCTACTGACTAGACTTCATTTCAGAGTGCCTTAATTTGATACACGATCTCAAGAGCCTTTCTATATAAAAACTGACAAGGCAAGTAATTTTTACAACTCTACGGCATATGGTATGTGTAGGTTGATGAATGATTTGTGATAGACTTACACTAATCATTTGATTTGTTTAAATCTGAAATGAGTAAATTCAACACAATTGCAATAATATTTATACTGAGTAAAAATTCAAGGCAAAATAAAATGCTGTAATCTGACTCTATGAATTTTAAGAGTGACATGTAGACACATGATATACTTTAAGCACATATTAAGGTTACAAGAAACCCTGTAATTAGTGAAAAAACTTCCGGGATTTCAATAAATATGAATTTGAAAATAATTCTAAAATTTTTAAATAATTCAATAAGATGAAAAAGTTCACAGAATTTTAGAGAATGCAAAGGAATTCATAGGATGCAACATCAGTTCACTTCCTGGTTGTATTTGGCTTACAAACAGATATAGAAAAAAAAAGACAAAATAAAAAATTCAGAAAATTCAAAATATACCAAAGAGGTTGAGATAGTGAAGTAAAAAGGTAGAAGAATATGAAAAGGAATTAAGATAACTATGAGAATGACGAAAAGAGTTAAAGTGAAAATATAGATAGTGAAAGCTTAGAGATTAAATATGAAACACAGAAGATAAAATGCCAACATATTTTTAACAAATACCGATCTTTCCGTTGCGTAATAATTTGTGTACGTCACGCTATATTGTAAATAATAATCCGATAAAACATTTATGCATATTAGGACTATTATTAAGAAGAGATAGCGGTATGAAATACAAATAATTTAGAAGCTCGTATCAGATAGCAACTATGATTATATAAACTGAAACTTGTCATTTATATTCATTAAATTGACTCTTATAGAAATTCTTCCCCAGTGTATTTCTTTATTTAACTAAATATGAGGAGTCTTATTGTTAGTTTCTGTTTCATCTTTGCAATTTTTTCTGATCCTATTGGTAAATATAATAATATCTGTACCTTTCATTACTTTTTTAATCGCAGTTTCTTTATTTTTTATTCAGATAATTATATTTTCTTTTTAATTTTGAGTTCCTGGGGCGCTCTTTGAAAAAAACTGTTTAGCCTCATTTATATGTTATCAAATGAGAGATATCAAATAAGTATCTGTCATAAATAAGGAAGTCGTAGCCTATACTATTAAGTAGAAGAGATGCTGAGCGTAGAAAAACTGTTTTTAAAAGGACAGAAGAAAAAGTAAAGAATCAACATTCGTTCGCTATTAGCATTCACATCAAATGCAGCTTGCGTCCTTTTTCAAAAAAGGTATTTTTTATTTTTATAAAAAGAGTTTGTCACAAATTTGTAGATTTGTTTTTGTTGAACAACTTTTGCTTTTTCATTTTTTTGTCTCTTGTGTCGTTTTTCCAAAAGTTTAATTTTTCTATTTTTAATATTGTTTTTTACGATTCAAGGTAAAATCTACGCACCATATCAAAACATTATTGAGGGCAAATATTTATCTCTTTCTCGGATGAGAAACTTTTGTCAAATTCATTTTTCTCATAGTTTGTGTCGTTTGTCCAAAAATAAAATTTTTGATTTTTGTTTTTTACGAATAAAACAAAAAACACGCGTTATATCGAAAACTAATTGATAAAAAATGTGTAGCTCGTTTTTGGGTAAAAAACTTTTGTTTTATTATTTTTTTATAGCTTGTGTCGTTTCTCGAAAAATTTAATTCATTTTTTATTTTAATGCTGTTGTTTACGAATTTTATACAAAAAGTACGCTTTCGATCAAAAAGTGGTTATTAACAAATTTGTAGATCTCTTTTAAATGCCCAATTTTTGTTAAATTATCTTTTTTCATATCATGTATAGTTTAACCGCAAAATGGAATTTTTCATTATTTTTTTACTTGATGAAAATTTTAATTTTCGTGTTTTTAAGAAAATTCAAAAAGGTGTTATGCTAATCTTGTAGGATGTTCGAAAACCAAGGATTTTCTTTTCTTGACTTTTTTACATATCGCGCGTTATTTGGCTATGAATTTTCATTTAAGTTTTTTTTAAATTTTGTAAATGCTATAACTCCGGTGATTTGTTTTCTATCGAAAAAAAGTCATAGGGATTAACTGTTTGCCTCTCTGAATACAATGAAAAATCGTACATGAAGTTTTAAAATTCAACAAAAAAATGTGGACCCAAGAATTTTGAAAATGCTCTAAATTTTTGAATTTTTATCCAAAATGGCTGGCTAACGAACTTTACCTTTCTTTGAGGGCAGTTAAAGAGTTTACTGAAGGCCAAACCAATCTGTCATTTTGACAAACATACAAACAGACAGACATACAAACAGACAGACAGACACATTCGTAAAAACCTGTTTTT
>CAKNWT010326411.1:0-11659 GCA_932066315.1 Andricus coriarius | reverse complement strand
CTTATACCTCCAGTTGCGTCGGGATCGATTGTTCTGGAAGAACAATCATGGTCGTCATTCCCGCAGCCTACATTTGGCCTAATTTTCCAACTAAGCCAAAACAATTTTTGATTGCAATTTAAGATGACCTGTTTGTCGGATTTGGTGATTCAAGCTCTTATCAAAAGTTTATAAAGTACTGAAATCGATGTACATTTAATTAGATTAGAAATCGGCAGGAATTCAAGTAAGTGAAAATCACAAATAAGGTGCAGATCGCAGTTGTCTTTAGTTCTAACTCGGATCCTTTTTTTCGGTCGATTGACGTTGCATTAAATTTGGATTGTGGGTTGGCGAGGGGAGCATGAACTTAAAGTAAGTTTTTTGAAATTTCAAGGTTCTAGTAGATTGTTCAACGTTTTGAAGAATGCAATAATATTAATCTATTTTGAAAGAGTTTTTAATACTGAAAATATCTTGCGTATATGGAATGACATTATTCTGTGAAAAAAGGAACACATTTCAACATCGTGTTTAAAAATAGAGTGAGATTGCAATAAATTATGTTAATAAAATATCCCATGAATTATAAAGAATAAAAGTTCACGTGAAGGCCTATTTGTTATCCCTTTTTTGTCAGATTTTTAATACTGTCAGAATTTTGTTATTTCTTAGTGGGAAAATGTATCCAATCACTTCAAATGTCATTATAATTACATGACGTGCAATCTTAAACAATTTCGATTTGGAATTCTGGCAAGTTGCATACTCTTTTGCACTTTAAAGTTCAACCTTGAAGCTTTTAGATTTAAGTATAAAATTTGAACCATTCGCAGGATTTCGATTGTTTAGATTGAAGTGTCTACCAAATTTGACATTTTGTCTTTAGCACTGTACAATTAAAATTTAATTTTGAAGGTAATAACCTAAACAAAAAAATTATAGTAATTCGTTAAATTATTCGTATGTTGTGAATTTAAAACTATACAGGTTTCGATTCTTATTTCCTAAATATTAAAATTCTGTAGCCTCTTAAGGTTCCGAAATTTCTTGAAATTCGAATAAATAATTTAATCTTTTGAATAAATTCTGACGAGACGGATCGACTGACAGAGAAGCAGGCATCCGACTTGAGATAGCCGGATGCCATGTGAGAGCGCCAACCAGGGCCAAGGACTTTGACATTGACCGGCATGCACCTGACATTAAGTAGATAAGAGTGAACCGACATTCGTCAGAGCGACAATTCATACTGAGCGACATCGACCTCTTACAGAATTTCCTGAAAATTTTGTTTTATGAAACTGATCTGTAGTCTTTCACGCCTTGAATTTTTGCTGAAACTCCAAGTTGTTTCCCCGAATCTTAGCAATAACAGTGTCCAAGGTCTGAAGGTTGAACATTCCAAGTTCTTCTTTTCTTTGACTTTCTAATATGTTTTGACTTCCTTTCAAACCACAAATTTGGGGCTTTTGGGGTTATGTCTTGTTATCAAACTTGTTACAGACCAGCAACTTACTGAGCAACCGTCGCTATAAGAGCTATGGAACTTCTAAAGAGTCAACTATCCTTGATACCTTCGATTACTAATATAAAAAGAAATGTGTTTGCTGCTGAGCGAGATAAAATTACCCCTGGATTTCTACATATTCAGACAAAGCTGTGAATGACTACTTTTAAAAGCTTCAATCAAATCACCTCGAACTGGTGAATAAGGATAACCTTGCCAAGGAACCATATTTCACTGATAACCAGTGTTATGCTATCGAAGCTACTTTCGTTGAGGTGCAAAGCCACTTTTATGATGAGCAAGCTTGTGTCGACCGTTTGGTGAACCTTTCGGCAATTACAGTGGATCCTCCAGCTACGGTCTCTCGGTCAGATGTGCAGACTCATTTGCCCAGGATCAATCTTCTAACATTCTCAGGGCGACCAGAAGATTGGGAATCCTTTTGATATCTCTTTCATTCCATGGTGCACGATGATGCATCACTCACTCCAGTGCAAAAACTGTACTACTTGAAAAGGGGCGGTTCAGGGTACAGCTAATATTAAATCAGCAAAATCTCTTATGAAGAAGGTCATGGGGACTCAAAATCTTAATTATGAAGAGTTCTCTACGTTAGCTGTGGAGATTGAAGCATATATGAACTCTCGGCTTTTACTTCCAATCACTGGTGATTCGGACGATCTCATCATTTTAACTCCAGGCCATGTTCTCATCGGTAGGACCTTAGAAAAGATTCCGAAATCATCAAATGCGGATGCAGACCAGAAATACGTAACTCACTGGCGCCTTGTCCAAGCAATGTGTTATCAGTTTTGGAAAGACTTGTCTCAGGAGTACCTGCATACGCTTTAACAGAGAAATAAGTGGACTGTTGTAGAAACTTTTATTCTTCAGCCTGTTGGCCTTAAAAAATTGACTTGCTTACACTTTCCATTTTTACATAATTTTTCTTAATCTAAGCCTTAAAACTAACATACATCCATACCTTATCTGTAGAATCGCACGCTATTATCGCCTTGCCTTCCTCGCCTCGCTTCGCCTCGCTCGCATGTCCCTACTCTCTCGCTTCCGCATCTATTACCTAATGCTTATCTACTATTTACAATATTAACATCCTACTTATATCTACTTCCTCTCTTATTTACAATCTTTCCTTCTCCATTCCTCCTCCTTCCTTCTCTTCTTCTCCATCCTACCCAACACTCCCTGGAGCCAGTGCTCCACTTTTGCATACCCGTTTTCACACAGTCGACACATCCTTTTTTCCCAAGAGAGCCAGAATCTATTAAAATCCTCCATAAACCCACATCTCATCCTCGCTATAAGCTTCCGACTTCCTTTCTCTGCTTTCTCACACAAATATTGCGCTTTCGCCCTTGGCATAATCCACACATAGTTCCCGTTAAACCTTGACTCTCTTATTTTCTCTTCCCCTGCTGTCTTCTCTCTCTCTATGCCGTTTCTCTTAACCACCTCATATACCTTCCTTCCCTCCTCATGCATCCCTCTTACTTCATCCATCTGTATTCCATTCGCTCTAAAATACCTTTCCCTTTCAGCATCCATCCTCCCACCCCCTCTCCTGTTCTTCTTCTCCCACTACACGCTCTAATCAGCTTACTTCCTCCCTCTTTCAAAAAGTTCTCCTCATATTTACACGCCCGACTCCCAGCTATAATCCCTATACTCCTTCTCACCGTCCCCCTCCTGACAATATAATTAGGCATGTTCCTTGCCAATCCGATGTCCACTTTACATACCTCTCCTGTGTCCTATTTACCACTTCACTTTCCTTCCATCCCCATACCTGTACGCCATACAATAGCACACTCATCTCTAGCGAGTCAAACAATTTCATTCTCCTTTCAAAATCATCTGCGAATAACTTCTTTCCCAACACCCAGACCTGCCTCATCATCACATTTGCCCTCCTCACTCTCTCTTTTATGTGACCATCCACTCCCCCATTCCTCCGAAACACAAATCCCAGGTACACTAACCCTTTCACTTCCTGCACCGCCTCTCCCTTCCACCTCGACTCCCCTCCCTTATCCCTCCCACCTCATTTCCTGAACACCATAACCTTAGACTTTTCTGCATTCAGCTCTAACCTGCTCTTATCCAGGTACCTTCTCAACCTCTTCACCATCTCCTTCAAGGCCTTCTCGCTCTTTGCCAGCTAATTCCAACGAAAAGTATAAAATATGTACATATAATAATGAAAGCAGAATTCAGATACTTATTTCACGACATCAAAAAATTTTAGAAAATTATATATTTGGAATAGAGGTATTTTATAATCTTTTATTATAAAAATTATAGTCAATATTGAATTACATAGCCTTTAATTAAATAATCAATTTATGTACTTAATTAAAACAAATTAAAATTTAATCTTTATGCAATTTAATGATTGAAAAAAAAATCAGCTAATAAGTAATTCATCTGTTCACAACATAAGAAACGTTAAACTATAATTTTCATTCAGGCGCTTAAATAATTTCTTCTTTGCATATTTGTTTAAATTTTAACTTTTATTTCGGAAAATTTGATTTATAAGTAACCTTTTATAGTAATTTGAGTAAAAATTGAAACATATTTACATATAATTTTGAAAATTAAATTCAAACAATCATTTTACAACATCACAAACATTATCGGAAATTACGTCATCGGAATAGAGGTATCTTAAATATTAATAAACGGTTCTTATACCAGTTATAGCCTATATTCAATTGCATAACCTTAAAGGAAATAACCCATTCATGTACTTAAGTGAAACAAATTAAGATGCAACCTTTATGTAATTTAATATTGTAAAAGAATTCATCAGCTAATAATTAATCAGCCTGTTCAAAAAATAAGCATCAAACTGTAACTTTCATTAAAACATTGAAAGAAGTTTTAATTCTGTTTTTCTGAAAATTTAAATTAATAATAACCTTTGAAACTAACTCCAACCAAAATTAAAAAGTATGTTCATATAGCTTTGAAAATTTAATTCAGATACTCATTTCGCAACATCAAAAACATTTGAAAAATTATTTACCTGGAATAGGGGTATTTTAAGTGTGAATGAATTTCCATTACACAAATTATAGATAATATTCAATTACATAACCTTAAAATAAATAATAGATTTATGTCACTTATTAGAGAAAAATTAAAATTCATACTTTATGTAATTTAATATTGTGAACAAAATTAATCAGCTAATAATTAATTAATGAGTACACAAAATAGGAAGAATTTGACTATAATTTGTATTGAAACATTCAACTAATTTTTACTTTGCTTAATTTTTTTTTTTTTGAACTTTTATTTCTGAAAATTCAATTTATTACTAATCTTTCAAACTATTTCCAGAAAATTTAAGTTTTAATCAAATCAGCTGATAATCAATTAATCAGTTCACAACACGAAAAGCATTAAGCAATTACCAAAGACCGTCAAAACTGATTCCATAAAACATTAGAATATATATGCATATTCTTTTGAAAATTGAGTTCAGACAGAGTCATTTCACAACATCACAAGCATTTGAAAAGATTATAAAATAGCAATAGAGGTATTTTGAAGAGAAAATAAACTTTTATTATACAAATAATAGCCCATATTCAATTACATAACCTTCAAGTAAATATGCAATCAATTTATGTTACTTAATTGAAAAAAATTTACATTAAAATCTCATTTAATTTGAAGTTCTTAACAAAATTAATCGCCCAATAATTAATTAAACTGTTTACCACTTAAATAGCATGAAACTATCATTTTCATTGAAACATCCAAATAATTTTTACTTCATATTTTTTTAAACATGAATTTTCATTTCTGATAATTGGAATTATTAATAATTTTTATACCAATTTTCGAAATCTATTTTTTTGGTTTGAAATTGCATTCCTATACATTTAATTCAATAGCAACCTTTGAAACTAATTTAAGATAAATTAAAATATATGTACATATAATTTTAAAAATACGCTTTTAGAAAATAATTCATTAATCAATTTACAAAATGAAAGGGCATGGAACTAAGACTTTCATCAAAAACTTCAATTAATTTTTACTTTATATTTCTTCAAGTTTGAGTATCAAGAGAGATTGTACTTTATAATATATCACTGCGGTGGCGCCACGAATTGAGACTATTTTGTCGTTCATCTAATCTAATCGAGTAGAATATAGTACATACAATAATATCGGCCGAAGTATGACATACATATCATGAAATCTACTTTTTTGTTCTGTTAATTTTACGTTTGAAAAGAGGATACGAGCTTTCATCTATAGGGTACTTTTGTCAGCAGATGCAAATAAAATTTTTTTTCCTTATAGCTCATACTGTCTGCATTACGGAACCACCAGTCATTTCTTTTTTGTTTCTCATGCTTAAAAATTTATTTTAAAATTCACAACCTCTATTTTTGGATATTTTAAAATAAAAATTCTGAATTTAATTTTGATTTCTGCGATGTTTCGGCAGGATGACCACATTCTAGTAATTTCAAACTTTGAAAACAATATAATGGAATAGTTTTTGCTTCGAAACTAGACATGCGGATTCTGCCATATCTTTCTCCACTCATTGAAGAGCATCATAAGGATTTTCTTAATTTATTTCCTCACGCAAATCTGATAAATAAGCATCATCATCTTGTTCACTATCCAGAATGTATTGCAGCATCAGGACCGCTAATTTTTCTGTGGTGCATGAGATATGAAGCAAGACACGCACCCTCGAAAAAACATGCTAGTGTTGTATGTAATTTTAAAAATCCGACTAAAACGCTAATAAGAATCGCCCAGTGTAGCCAAAGTTATACTTGGGGGAAGAAATTTTTGAAGTTTGATAGGGTCTGAAGTTCGGGAGGTAGATATACGCTTATTCTGAATACAGCGAGTGCAAGAGACTTGTATTGTATGGGTTATGAACAAGTGGATAAAGTTTTCATAACGAAACATGTATCTGTTCATGGTACAGACTACCGAAAAGGGCTCTTCGTTTGCCTGCAAGCAGGATCACAGGACGACGCGAATCTACCACTCTTCGGGAAAATTGTGGAAATTCGGATTTTGCAAAATGATTCAGTTTTCTTTAAAGTCTCAAATTACCATACAAGAATCCTTGATACAAATTTAAATACCTTTTAATTCGAGCGATCTATTTGTGGAACGACCAGCTTCATCTGCACTGAAAGTTTGGCTGATTTTAAACCAACATGTGTATGGAAAAAGCCCAATGAAGATGATCTATATATCAGCCTGCGTCACATTCTTGTACAACTCGTTTAGTGCAGGTGAACCATTTTGATAACAGAAAGTTCAAATGCCATAATGGAACTTAAACCTTTTGATAAATTTAAATTCAAAATTTAAATTTATTAAACCTTTATTTACATAAATCTTTTTTACTTATTTCATAGAACATGAAATAACTGGATCTGCACTTTTGGAATTCGTGAAAGCTGATAGTTTAACGCTGGGCATTAATTTTGGCCCTGCAGTAGTCTTGCAAATATTGATTCGGGAATAAAAATTGAAAAAAGAGACATGAAAATGTTGATAAATTTTTTCTTTAATAAAATAATCTTAAATGGGCGTACATCGCATCTAGGAACCTTTAACATAAATCCATAATATGATATAACTTTGATTCATAATTTATTCTTGAATATTGATATGTTTATTTTTTCTTACAGAGTAGAGCTTTGGGATCTACCTTCAAAATCAACCAAATATTGCAGCCCCAGTAGAAGCAGAAAACAATGAAAATGAAAATTCCAATAAAACGACTTCTACAACAGTGGAACAACCAGACGATGAGCGGCGTGAAAAAATTCAGTGCGATTCGATAAGCGCATCAAATCGATGCATTTGTTTTCTAAAATATGGTTTCGTACATTTTTATACCTGTGCATGTATTTTATTTTATTTTCAGGTATTCAATACAGTTAGAGAAATATCGAGAAACAATCCTCAAGTCTCATCTCTTATTTCGTTAGTTGGAAAAGGGTGTATGGATCCCACCAAGCGATGCAGTTTTGTCAGGATTCTTGCGGGAGAACTTATTGAACGTCGGAAAACTCAGTACGTTCTGTAACTTATTTTTATTTATTCACTTCAAAATTACTCATAAAATAATGTTTCTATTATTATTTTATTAAAGTTAGCCACCAAATGAAGCAAAAACAGCACTAGCAGCTGCCATTATTCGAGATTTCCCAAAATTGGCGAATTTGGAGAACCCGGACTTACATGGCTATGTATGTATTGCATTTCGCATCTCAATATACGTAGTGATTTAGAATTAATTAAGTGCAATGTTTTCTGTGTGTAGGAACATTATTTTGATGCAAGAATTGAGGAAAGCTCTAATCAGGAAATGTCGGGCAATTCTTCCGCTAGTTTAATTTGTGTATGAACTGACAGAAAACGTTTGTATTTATAACAATATTGGTCTCAAGCCTAACTTTTATTTCATAATTACGTCCAAATGCGTTTATATTGTTTTTCAGAAACACTGGATGAGCTACACACTCCCATCTTCACATCAAAAAGATCTCATAATGAAAGCTCTAGAGGATACACGGCCGAATCGAAGCGAACGAATTTTAAAGGAGAACACTTCGCTCCATGAAATTCACTAACAATATCCAAGACTCTTTAATTGCGGTGGTGGAATGGTAAAAAAATGATTTGAATTTTCTATTACACTTTTTGCAAGTATATATTAATATAATTGTACATTCTCTACCTAGATTGTCTTGGGATTCCGTAAAATCTATGGAAATGAATCCTCCTATTTCTTGGGAAAGTTTCCTGCATTTTATGCTCCACGCATTCTGACATCTGCCGAAACTCATTGTAAGAAAGCAGTGAAAGTTCTGGACCAAAGCAGGATTGTAGATTGTAAGGATTTATTTACTTATAGCACAATTCGCCTCATACTGTATATAGATTTAATCAATTTTGGTAGATTTTTTAGATAATTAGAAGGCTCTACTGCTTTTGCCGGAGATTTTGCCTACGACAAATTTCACGAAAAAAGGAACCAAAAGGATAAAACTTTAAACATTGATTGCAGATTATAAATATTTGAGTTTAATCAATGATTTGAAAATTTATTCTTACTTTTTTTTTACACAGTCCCGAGTAGATGAAAATATTTCAAATGGGACAGCAGGTTGTGAGATTCCGAAAAAAGATCTCATACGATTTGATAGGTAAGAATTTTATTTTAAAATGCAAAAGTGAAAATATAGTTTGAATGTACAGTTATAATCATAATTAAAACGTTTTTTTCAGAGCGAAATAAACGACGATGAGTTTATACAAAAACTGTCTAAAACAACTCGAGGCAGAATCCAGCCTTACATTTTGTGCATTCAATAGGAGGCTGGAGATAAATATTACGTAATTGCAGATAGCCACAAAGTTAAAATAGCTGATAATGGATCTCCCCTAGCAGCGTTTGATACCTTTTTTAAATTGCACTACGTTATGAATGTTTGCTACGCGAATTCCACTCAAGTTTTTTTATAATTTCATAGAGTCCTATTTAAATATTTAAATATTTATTATGCAATATCGAATATATTATTATATTATTAGTACTCAAGTTCTTTATTTACAGGGGGTTAACATACGGGGTCAACATAGTTTGAACAAATATATGTATATAAACTGAAATTATTTGTATATTAATATTCTTCATTGAATTCCTTCATTTTATAAAATAATAAATAAAGGTTTGATTGAAAAAATATATCCAAGTTGAAAAAAATGGATAGAAATGGATAGAAACTTTCTTTCGAGATTTAGACATTCTAATTCAGAATGCATGTTTGAAGAAGAAAAGGCAATAATTTCAAGAAAGTTCAACCACTTTTCAAACAAGTATCAAATACAATCTAATAATGTTTTATATAATCAAATAATTTTTTAATAATAATTATAGTTTTCTTTCAGAATTCATTCATAAAAATATAAAATAATTTGAAATTATTTTCGGATTTTTGAAATGTCAAAACCATCTAAATATCTTCGAAAACTATTTAAATTTCTCAAGAAAATTTTTTAAAAATTCTACATAAATTTATAAATCTTTTGAATATCTTTTATACTGATTCATGTTAGAAAAAGCTTCGAGTCAGCTTAATAGATATTTCGGACTTTTAGAAGGTTGGAAGAAATTTGTGAATAGCTGATCAATTTTCAGAACTATTTTCAAGCTTAAAAATATTTTTTATTCTTATTACACTTTTAAAATTCCTAAATCACTCTTAGACTGACTTCAACTCTTTCTGAAATTTTGATATATTTTTCAAAATTGAAAAATAAATTCATTAAAATCTAACATTTTTGACTGACTTTAGATATTTTAATTTTATTTTCAGATGCTAATGGCTGATTTTCAACAAAACCCCACCCTTATATTTGTTGCAAAAGTTGGCCTTTTATAGAGAAGACATTCTGTGAGTTTTATGCAAGCTACACCATTTTTGTGGACAGGAAAATACTTTTTATAAGTAAAATAGTAAACGGAAAAAATTGCACATCTATAAAAATATTTTGAAAAATTCCTCCTCATCTTTTCTGATATCTTGCTTTTTTTAGGAGAAAAATTTGAAGATTCTTTTTTGACGAAAAAAACTGTTCCGGCCTTAATACAGATTTTTTCCACATAACACATTTATTTTTGGTACATACATACATTCTGAACGTTTTCTGATGATAAAATTGAACAAAGTTTGCGAATCTAGCAAAACAAAAAAAATCGATACAGTTGACTAATAAGTTGAAAAGGTCGAAAAGTTTTTGATTGAAAATTTAACTGCCTTCTGAAAAATGTGCCTTTTTGGCTTGAAAATTCATCTTCCTAGGTTAAAAAATAAGCTATTTAGTGCAAAATGCACAGTATTTTGTTGTAAATTAAATTATTTTTTTGAAAATTTAACTACTTTGTTAAATTTGACTTCGTTGTGGGAAATTTAACTGTTTTTATTGAAAATTCGACACTTTGGTTAAATTTAATTCTTTTTTGCTTACAAATTTTACCATTTGGTTAAAAATGCATCTTTGCAGGTTGAAAATTCTTTGAATATTTCTTATTTATTTTGTAATTTTTGTTAGCTTTTTTTTATTCACAATCTTTTTTCGGTCCGCTAGTTTTTTTCAGTCTATAACCTATTGTCGGTCTGCGAGCCAACGAACATTTTGTAAAAAAAGTTATGAACAAATAAGTGAAAGAAAATAAGAAATATGGACTTTAGCCCGCGCTACCAAATCTTTCTTTCTTTCTTTATCAATACTTTCTCACTTTGCAGTTTATTTTTTTTATTGAACTACAGTCCACATTTCATGTTTTGTTTGACTTATTTTTTATAATTTGAAAAAAAGCTCACGTTGCTTAATTTGAGTTCGAATTACGCAGGCACTTGTATATATATGTTTGCTACGCCTCCTATTGAACGTTAAATTCACTTATTCCAGACGTGTTCTTATTGTTATTTTAAGGCTCATATAATAGGGGGTAATGTAATCTAGAAAACTCAGCTGAAAAATCAATTCCAAATGCTGGCGCAAACATTCGGGGGCCAATTTTCTTCCGTCTTGGAAGCTTAAATCCATATTTGAGACGAAAAGTCCCTGCGGATTGTCAACACTTGCGATAAATATGTAAATTTTCTTAAAAATTGCATTTCCAAAGCAGCAGAACAAAACTAAACGGCACTGGTGCGATATTCAAAATGGAAAAATTATTCCAACAGACAAATATTAATAAGCTTTCTAACGGTATTCCGTGAATTTTTCTTGTTGAATTTTTTGCAGAGTTAGTCATTTTCTAAGTCTAGACTATTTATAATCCGACTTTTGCAAGGAAGCACACAATTTTTACTGGCAGTGCACGTTGCTAAGACTTGGCTCTAGCTGCTCTCTAAATTTCTTGGAGTGATTATTCAACACCAACAGTGGAGCGAGTGCTATATCAACACCGTTGGAGCGATTATGTGTGTCCAGTGGAGCGAAAAGCGTCGCTCCTTCCGTTGGTGTTACATTTTAACTCCAAATTACAGTGATAATGAGTTAGCTCCATTGAGTGATCATGACGATCGCTCCAACGTGAGCTATCAATGTGTGAAATAACTCCAACCGCAGTGAATA
>CAKNWT010326410.1:0-21476 GCA_932066315.1 Andricus coriarius | reverse complement strand
AGAACTTTTTTTATTGAAATATTTTGAAGAGTTCCAAGGGTGTTATTAATTTTAACAAATTCTCATATGATTTCACAGCATTTCGGAAGATGTGGAAACATTTCACAGGATCTGCAAGGCTATAGGTTATTCTAAAAGATTCAAAGGGATCTTATAAGATTTCCGAGGATGTCAATGATTTTATAGGGTCTTATTAGGAGTTCTTAAGGTATTTTAATGAATTGTCCAGGATTTCAGGAAGTATTATTAGATTTCATGTAAATTCACGGGCTTTTATAATATTTCAATGGAATTCAAAGAATTTATTCACAATAACAAGTGATAAAAACGTGGAGGCCTGAGATTTTAAAATCGAAATTCTGAAGAAGCCCTTACGTTTTCATAAGACAAAAGGGCAAAGAGGGTTGAAGTTGTAATGTACTGTTGCGTTTGAAGTTTTAGAAGAATGGTTCGAGTCGTTAGGAATACGTTGCCCTAATTAATAACTTCATTAATTACTTTTATTAACTATGAATTTTCTCCAAACAGATTAGAAGTACTCCTCCTGCTATGACTAATTCAGTGGCGTAAACCCATCTTAGTTCTTTCCGCTTAGTGAACTCTTTTTATATAATTCAATGTGCCATTACTTAGCATGATACCTTAATATTTAATTAATTTATTATTGCAGAAAGTCGTCGCAAAGTAGAAAATATACAGCATGCATCAGAAGGAGAAGCTGTGGAAATGTTACGAATCATCCCAATGCTTCGACATTGTATAAGACTTTTCAAGAAATAACTCTGCATTAACAATAGGACAAACGGATCTTCCGCCGCAAAAGTTACAATCGTTTTTTCAAAATTGCATAAGTATTTTAATAATAAATGTGAGAGTAATTTGATTAATGCGACGTATGATTAGTCAGTTCTTCGTATGGCTGTATACAAATAAGGCATTTATTATTCTGCACGTAAAAACATAGTAAACTTTCTGGTAAAAAAGTTCGTCTATTTGATTCGGGCCGACTTGTTTTGCTTTTAAAAATATAACACTTCGATTGGTTCTGATGCTTCGAAGGAATCAAAACACTCAATAAAAATTAATGCAAATAATAATAATAGCCTTATTTTTACTTGTGGATGAAGAAATTCTAATTGTTCGCCAATATTGAATAATATTATATTCTGTTTCTTAATAAGTAATATAAGCATTACAACGCTATTGGACAGTGATACTACGTATTGACCTATATATTTTATTCAGGTCGACTATTTTTACTTTAAAAAATAGGTTCAATGAAATTTATTTCAAAAATTTATTAGTGCCTCTCATTAATCAATGATTAATTATTGCCTTATTTCCATGTATATATCGCTAAGTTTTAGTCGTTCACTAAAGGTAGCATTTAATAATTTGTTTAACTATGTTTTCACTTTCATAGTTCAAAAACTGTTGTTTTAAGAAAGTATTCCAATAAGATATGTATTTACAATAAATAATTTTATACTTTTGCTAATTACAGTCTACCTTTCCTAACCCTACAATAAACACGAAAAAAGTTTTAATTTTTGATACAATTACAACTAGAATTGGGACCTTAATTTTTTTATAATGTGGCGGTTTACTGAAAATGTACGATTTATAGGAAATTTACTACTTCGGACGGTTATTTTACCAACTGCTGGAAATTTACGAATTTTTTTCGTGAAAATCTAACATCTTACGAATTTCCAACATGGGTCAGTGATTTTGCCATTTCCAGGAAAAATACATAACCTGAAAGTGCTATTGCAAAGCGGGATTGAAATATACTGCTATCAGTGAAAACCCCGCGATCAACGTAGGTTATAATAGTACCAACGTTGTTCGTGGTAAACTTACATGGATAATTTTTTTCAGTGTAGCCAAGAGCACACGATTGCCAAACGGCTTTCAATCGTTAACTCTCATCCCAATCTCTGTGCAGTTCCTCAAAAAGTAACGACCTGGGGGGATGATTTTTGCTCTATAAATACGAACGAAATAAATCAAATTTGTGTATTTCTGAAAACTGGAGAAGTTGAGTACATATGTGCAGTGCCAAATCACTACTTTTTTTAGTTATTATTAGGATAAAATCACTGTCTTAGAGGTTTTTCAAATACGGAATATCGATTTATTAAAATTTTATCAACGTTTTGTGCAACTAGAAAGTGATTAACTGTTCCGAAGCTAAGTATCTGAAACTAAAATTAGCATCTTACACATGTAAAGCCTATTCAAAGGTATCAAAGTTGTAACATTATTTATATATATCGACTACCTCTTCGATCGCTCCTTGATGCACGAAAAGTACACTGTGACTGCGAATAGCGCGTAATTTTAATTCGATTTTCATAAGTTTGTCATGTTGCGGAAAGTATGTTTATTAAGGGCATGTGACATCCTATCCCTACCTTATCGACTGATAGGTTTGGGATGATAAAAAAAGGGACTAAGGAACGTTTATTTACACTCTAAAAAAAAATCGATCGAATTTTACATCGCTGGACGATGTAAATAAAAGGACCCTCGTGTGTCAGAGAAAGTTTACGAGATGTAAAAATCCACCTAGCGATGAATTTTGCCATTACAGCTATTGTGATATTCCAATTCGGTCGGTAATTTTAGACACGAAAAACTAAAATTCATTCGGTGAAAAAATGAAATAAAATAAAAATTATTAGGTAACAGGATTCGAACACTCGAAGCTTAAACTTAGCACAATTTCATGCTGATTGAAGACATACAAAAGCCGGACACGTTACCACCTACCTAAAATACATAAGATACCATGGGCATCTTTTTGCAGTTCATATATTCTGTAAAAAAAAAATATGAAATACACACTTTGAATAGCCGAA
This sequence comes from Andricus coriarius, assembly GCA_932066315.1. NCBI lineage: Eukaryota > Metazoa > Arthropoda > Insecta > Hymenoptera > Cynipidae > Andricus > Andricus coriarius. The sequence goes on along the minus strand of CAKNWT010326410.1, from coordinate 18,612 downwards.
TTTTTTCGTTCTAATAGCAGACAATGTAAAAGATAAGATAGGAATAGCTAGAATTTTATCTATTTTTTTGTGAAAGCTGTCAACAAAGTTGAACATGGTTGACAATTTACTCGTATTAAAAATCAGAATGCTCCAAAATTAGAGGACGAACGCATCGATAAACTACGAAAACGAGAGACACTTGCATATTCACAAATTATTTGATTAATTATTCTAAATTTTCAATTAATTATAAAACCAAAATCTCACAGTTTCTGTCAGGGTAAAATTAAAAAGATCCATGTAATTTTAAATTACAGGAATGTGATTTTACCGACCCATCGTATTTCCACATCCTGCGACTGAATTTTCCCTTCTGAATGTAAATTTCGTACGAGGGAATGTGTGATTTTGTATGTATCTAGTGTGTAATATTACACTGCTGTTCGAGGGTCCATTTATTTACATCGCTAGAAGTTGTAATTTCACACACTTTTGTAATATCACACAATGAGTTGTGTGAAATTTAAAATGATGCAATATGTAATTTTCCGAAACTTTTTAATTTTACACAAATATTTTTTTACCGTGTACTAATAAGTTTATACAATTAAAAAAAATAATGTTTGGAACTTTTGTTTTGTAGCGGTAAAAATTCATCAATACATAAATGTTCCTTACAATTTAGGTCCTTCCTTTTATTTTCCAAAACTTTGAATTTGATATCTCATTTAGATGCAGAGAAAAATTAATAATCGATCGTAAATGTAAAAGCCGTCGACATTTGGGTGCCCAGATGCAATGAGAGGATATCGAATCATTCGCTTTCGAGTGGAGACCCCTGAACGTCAGTGAATTCCAAGTGACCACAGGCCTCCCCACTCGCAGAAAAAAGTTTCTATATTTTCTTTATTGCATTTAGTCGCTTAAATATAATAATTGTCAACAGAATAACGTATTTAGAGAAGTTTTTTATTTCATACTTAGAGCTGTATTACAAAAACTGAAATAGTGATAAAACAACTGATAGTTATAAGAACTCCATTCAGAAAAATTTACGCTAAGCAATGTTCTCAATAATTTTTAGTTATCAATGATGACACGCCAATTAATTGCACGTAACTGCAGAGAGAAAACATTGAAATCATACAAAATTGATTCTTTAGCAGCAACTATCACCGGTCGAAATTTTATTTATTTTGTAACGATAGTAATTACTTTTTTAATGAAAATATGTTTCCTTACCGGCATTCCAGCCACGCACCATCCTTTTCGACAAACAAAAACATTTAAAAATAATATATTGTTTGCAACACTTCCACGAAAGAGCCCTTTGGCGCACCATCCAGAGGCACCGAAACGAGACTTTCTCGCATTGTTCGCCAAAGCCTCCTCTGGATGCCTGTACATGGCACGCAAATGAGACTTCTCATGCAGGTGTAACGAAAAATGGAGTTTGGCACTCGTGCGCAAAGATAGCAATGACTCATTCGTGGGAAGGCACAACAACCACCCTTCGGTTCATCTTTGGTACACGTCGACTTGCCCTTCAGGTTCCTGCTGCGCCCTGCCACTCGTGCGAGGATTGGCATCATCGCGCACTTGTATAGAAAAATGCTATTTTTAACCTGGCTATCCTTCAGCAGTAATAGCTTTAGATAAATTTGCTGTACGGTTTGTTCAAAAAGATTTTCTTGTCTGCACAATAAGCACATTTCCGGGCCAATTTTTTCTAATTATTAATAATATCAATAATCATCAATTTAAAAATGTCATGCATCACATAAACTTATATATTTCCTGAAACATACCAGTTGTGTATTTTGCAAATTTTCTACGAGCAATTTTACAACGTATTTCAATTAACTTTGTTCTTCAATTGATGAACGTTCACGGTTGTGCTTATTTAATTAAACCTCAGGCAATAAAAGTTAAGTCAACGCAAATTTTGTATTGGTTTATAATATTTCGAAATGCGGCCGCAAATACGACTGCAAATGCGTCCGCAAATGCTGTTTCTTATACGCGCCCGCAAATGCGGCGCAATAGCGTTATTAATCCCACTGCATCGTAAAAAGTACCTATGGAACAAAACAAACTAAGTATAAATTATGTAAAGGTTTATGCTGCCAAAGTCTATGCAGCGATAAGAATTCATGTGGATGTCAAGTTAACCTCAAAATTTGTATTAATTGTTGGGTAAGTGAACCAAACTTTTTTATTCAAGTATAAAACGAAAATGATTAATACAGCTTAATTTAAAGTAATTTACTTAACAAATAGTTCAGATTTTAAAAGTTTTACTAGAATGGCTAGAACAAAAATAAAAAAATCGGTGATAAAAATGTAGTTGAAAAACAAAACCCCTGCAAAGCAAGATCAACGAGGAAGAAGGTCACTAAGGAAGAAGAGCAGGATATTGTTGATTGGGTTTTTTATTGCCAGACAAGCTGTTTCCCCGTAACAAAAACTTGACTAAAAGATTGTGTTCACAAATATATTGAAAAATAAAGAAACGACAAAATCCATTTAAGAATAACTATCCAGGAAATCATTGGTATAAGGCATTCATGCAAAGACATACCGATATATCGGTGCGAAAAACACAGAAGTTAATAACAACAAGAGCATCAGTTACTGAAGAAGAGATTATACCATGGTTCGCTCGTGTAAAAAGCTACCTTGAAGGTAAAAAATTATTAAACATAGATGCAAATCGAGTTTTTAATTTAGATGAAAGTGGTTTTAAGCTGGTGCCGGACGACGATGCATTTTTAGCCAAAAAAGGATCAAAATCTGTGTATCGGTTAGTGGGTAGCAATGAGAAGGGGACGATGACCGTTTTGTTTACTACTTCTGCTTCTGGCTTGTGATTTCATCACAAATGTTTTTTATATTTTATTGTAGATAATGATTACACTTTTTCTATAATACTCTACGTAGATGGTCATTCTTTCCATGTAACTTTCCCCTTGGTTAAGTTCTGCAAAGAGAATGGAATAAAGATGATAGCACTGTTTCCAAACTCAACTCATATCCTTCAGCCACTTGATGTCTCATTTTTTCATCCACTGAATGATGCGTACGCAGAAAAATATACTGAATGGAGGTGTTCCAAACAATAAAATAGAATTGACCAAAAGTGAATTTGCTGGAGTATTGCAAATGGCATTAGATTCAAAAGACTTCACAGATTGTCTGAAAAATGGATTTGAAAGTTGTGGCTTATAGCCACTTAATCCTCATAAAGTCAATTATAATGTCTTTGATAAAAACATGAAGAGAATAAGCGAACCTCCTTCTGTTGAACAAGTTTCTTCACCAGTGATCAAAGTCATTAAAAATGTGCAATTTTTAAAGAATTTTAAAGAAAAGTATATTTCTAAAAGTATTTTAGATATGTTTAAGTTGGAAGATTCAAAAGACGCATGGTCTGGTGAAATATCACAAACAGCACTATTTGAATGTTGGCGCAAATGAAAAAAATGGTGGTAAATAAGCTAAAATGCAGATTTTTTCACATATTTTATTAATTTACAATTTATATTTCGTAATTATTTTATTTTTATAGAAGCTAGTCTTCGGAAAGCAGATACAACAAACAAACAGTTACAATTCCTTGATTATGAAAGTCACGTCAACTTGCAAGAAAATTTAAATTCTAATGACACAAATATTTTTGAAGAAGTAGCAACTGATCAGTTACGGTTTTTGGATATGGAATCTGGTCAAAATGAATATATAGAGGTGGACATTTCAGATGGAATAGAACTCAGCAGTTCTGAATCAACAGAGATTGAATGTCCTGTTTCGAATAACCTTTCTGGTACTGTAATGACATCATCTAATTTTATGACAGGTAGCAAATTTTTGCAAATATTTTGCTTTTAAAATAAATAAAAACAATTTTTCTTTTCGACAATAAATTAAAATAAGTATTAATTATTGTAGATGAGAAAGAGCATCCTGATATACGTATATATAATAGGTTTCATGATAAGAATATTATTGATGTTGTAGAAAATAGCAATACCATTTTGAAGAGTAATTCAAATACAAAAGTCCATGAGTCAATGTCAACTCTAAGCAATTTATTAAATTCATCGTGCCAACGGCCATACCACGCTGGAAGCACCAGTTCCCGTTAGATCACTGAAGTTAAGCAGTGTTGGGCGCGATTAGTACTGGGATGGGTGGGTGACCGTCACGCTTACCCCTAGAGGCTCGCCGAAAGGGAAATAGCTTAATGATATACATCGGATTCATTAGAAGGTCTTTTTCAGTTATCCTCTTATTTAAATTTGATCTACTTTAAATACTAATAGCATTTAAAAAATTCAGAACAGAGAGATGATCCTGGAGATAAAGAAAATGTTGCAATACAAACTGAAGATAAAACAAGAAAAAGTTTGAGTTATTATTTTAACATTAACTCATTATTTTTTTGTGGTACTTGTTATGAGTTCAAGTGCTGCAATATTTAAAAATGTATAAATAAAACCATTATTAATATAAGTCTTTGCAAGTTTGAGCGCGCCTAGGGCGCGCGACTGTTGGTTCTCGCGTTACGCGCTCAGCCTTTCTATTTCCCCCACATTTGTGCACAGACCTTTTCAAATTAAAGGTCAAATCATCGACAACTGTAATTTGGTGATTGTGAATTCTCTTTTGTTAAAGCTCCTTCGGCTTTAACGAATACATTTTTATCACCTACCTCTTGCTTCGCACTCGATTTGATCAAAAATACGAAAATTTCTACAATATATGATCATCTTTTGCCTATTCATCTTTTTTCGTACCTTGCGTCGTTTTTCCAAAAAAAAATTTTATTGTTAATGTTATTTTTCACGATTGAAACAAAGATTACGCATCTTATCAAAAAATGATTAATACACAATTTGTAGCTCTGTTCTGAGTGAACAACTTTTGTTTGTGAATGTTTTTCGTGGTTTGTGTCGTTTGTCCAAAAATGCAATTTATTTTATTCTTAAATCAGTTTTTTACAAGTGAAACAAAAACTACACATCCCATCAAAAAGTGATTAAGAACGAATTTTTACATCTTTCTTGAGTGCACAATTTTTGTTAAATCATCTTTTTTCGTATCTTGTATAGTTTCACCGCAAAATGGAATTTTTGATTTTTCATGATTTTTTTTCTGCGATAAAAATTAGAATTTTCGATTTTGCAAGAAAATTAAAAAAAGGTCTCATAACATTATTGTAGGGTGTTAAAAAAAATTTTTTTTCGTTTGTTTTTTAGAATTTTGTAAATTCTATAACTCCAGTCATTTTTGTTTTATCAAAAAAAAAAGTCATTGGGATGAATTATTTGTCTTTTTGAGTACTACAAAAATCCGCACATAGAATTTTTAAATTAAAAAAAATGGTCTCAACAATTTTGAAAAAGCGCTCACTTTTTTAATTTGTATCCAAAATGGCTGGCTAACGAACTTGACCTTCATTTTAGGATACTTGAAGAGTACACCAAAACCCAATCCAATCTGACAATTCTTTCAAGAGTTATTGTGCTAACAATATAAAAATCTACACACATACCCACATACATACAGCCAGACACAATCGCGAAAACATGTTGTTTGGGTTCAGAATGTCTCAAAACGTGGACATTTGGCAAAAACGGAGGGGGTCAACAGTATTTTCGTTATATTACATAATGATTAAAACTAAAATAAAGTTCTAATGTAATTATGCTACAGAAAATAACTAATTTTTTTTAGCATTATCTTTCAATTTATTTTATTTCATTTCTGGGTTCGAAAATTTGAATTCATATTCTTATTAGTATTGAAAAGGTAAGTATTCGTTATTGCCCCGATTCTGGGCTGAATTTCAGCCCTATAATCGTCTTATTTCTAGACTATTATCGTACGCTGAATTTAAGCGGACATGGTCTACTTTCGTTTCCATCTTAAATCAAGACTATTCCCGGGCTTAAAATCAGACTTTGTTTTTAGTGTGCGTGTCCCGCTACACCCACCACCTCCAAAAGCCCGTCCCGATACTGGGCTTTTTACTGTCATCAATAATATTTTTGAAATCAAAAGTTTTATCAAATTATTAAAATTTCTTCAGAAAAGGGTACTTATATTTCTTTGGTTTTAATATGTGTCCGGCTGCTGGGTTCTTTAACTTAGGGTCTTGAACCCTGTATAGCCTCCCCGCCCCCTTCCTGCAAAGCTTTCAGTCCAGTGGACCAAAATAGACAATTTTGTATAACAAGTGCATATTTTTTAATGACATGTTTTACATTACGAAAAATCAACAAAAAATAAGTTTTTTGAGGTTAGAAAGAAAGCAAGAGCTAATATTATAATTCCGACCTCGGATTCGAATTCAGCGACACAAAATCCGTAAGAATTGAATGGTCTGGTCAGCCGGCACATCCACTTTTTTCGGCGGCTCGAAATCCATGGGAACTGACTACTCTAGTCCGTCGGTACTCCTACTTTTTTGGGGCTATGTAATGTGTAGTTTTTATCCCCATTTCTCCGAAAACTAAGCTTGGGGCACGTCTTAATGATGCTCCCCCTCACATAATAAGGTGTAGCCTTGCTATCTAGATTGAGAAAAAAAATGTATGCATTTATGGACCACCCTACTGATCACTGAAAACTGAGTGAAAATTGTCGGTTTTGGTGAATGCTGCGAGTCTCAAAGAGTTTATGTTGTTGACAGAACTGCGAGCCTTCTTCTTGATATTGGGGTAAGGGGTTTTTTGAAACAGTAAGGGACGAAAACAAAATGTGAGAAACACCTCGTGGACAGATGTTTCTTCAACTTAGTTTTTATAATTCGTTCAGCCTTGTTTAATTTTAAGGGTAAGTATTACAAAACAACACTGCTTATTAAAGGAATAATAAAAACTAAGTCAAAGATAAATCTATCCACGAGTGGTTTCTCTCACATTTTATTAACAACCCTCCCTGTTCCAAAAAACTCCTTACCCCACTGTCACCATAATTTTTTAAAAGAATTCTTTAACTATAATTTGTTTGGATAATTTTGTATTTTTACTAGAGTGTGATTTTGGACAAATTCTACTTTCACAGAAATAATTTCTAATGGTAAACAAAAATTCAGTAGATTTTCATTTGAAAAAAAATTAAAAAATTTTCATATAGTTTTCCAACTTGCCACATTAGCCAAAGAATGAAATTTCGAATTGTAAGCTGCGTTCTGTCAAGAAATTATGTCATTTTTACAGATTTAGTTAACATCACTGATGAGGGCCACCACTGTGTGCCGAAAAGTTTGAAACAATTTAATTGTTTTCAATTCACCTGACCCTAAAGCCGAAAATAAACATCCACATTTGCGAAGAAAAATAATTAAATTGAAAATACAACAGTTCAAATTAAAAAAAAACAGTGAGACTCTAAAAATGTGCAAGAATTTGTAAAAAGAAATTCTTTTAAAAATAAAGACTACAGAGGCTAAAAATTTCAATTCTAGAAGTGGAATTCATCCGAAAATATAAAATGGAATTATAGACAATTTTAATACATAAGTCTTTTCGTGAATTAAAAGCAAGGGACAAGAGCATTAAGAACGCGTACGCAAATACTTACATCTTCGCAGATGACAGTCTTATGAGCATCTGTTTGCCAGTCCCAGTAGATCAACTTATTAAAAGGATTATAAATATTTTTAGCTTTAAGAATGATTAAGAACATGCTGACGATCGCCTAAGTCTCGCAGACAATTACTACTGAGATCCATATTCATTCTTTTATCATTATTCAGGCGAATGCTTAGTAATCTAAACTGGATTATTAGACGAATGAAGTTACAGGAAGTTCGTCAATAAGGTCAGTTTTTAAACCTATAGGTAACAGTTAGACCTGCTTTTTCTGTGGTTCTGATCAATTTTGGAATTTCTGAATCTTTTTTAGGGAAACTTCTTACATCAAGTCTACCTGTCACTTAGCTTAGTAAAACTTTAGATTTTTACAAAAGTTTATTCTTAAGCTTAAAATTGGTACTTATATTATAAGAAGAACAGGGCAATCCTTACTTACATTGTAAAACAATAGATTTTCAGTGGAATACGCGCAATAAAAGAGACTTGTACAAAGACGAAAATGTTACATCGAAAATCCATTTTTTTGTACCGCGCTGAATGTGAATACGGTCATCAGATTAACCGTAAAAATCCTTTTGAAGGTCAAAATTTGAAAAATACGTTTCTTTACGGTTGGCCATACTCAGAATCGGCGACATCCATCCCTTTATTACATTCGACCCTACTTCCAGTATTAACAAAATCACCCGTTTATAGTTGGACATACACCAAGTAAGCCAATCCTACCTCTTGATTCTATTTCATCCTTTTTCCAGTATTTAAAAAAACCACCCGCTTATAGTTGACCGCTTACACCAGGTCGACCTAAATGGGCCAAATTTACCTCTAAATTATATTTGAACCTATTTTCAGTATTAAAAAAAATGTTATAGTGGGCCATATAATAACTCAAAAAAACCTACCTCTCTATTATATTTGACTCCATTTCCAAGATTTACAAAAAAACCATCTGTTTAAAGTTGAACATATACCCCAACTCGGTAATCTCATCTCCAACAATAAAAGTCATTTCCAACAATAAAAAAACACGATTGTTTCAATTTGCATTGACAATTTGCATTCCGTCAACTATAAGTTGACGGAATGCAAATTTTATTCAGACTTGTGCCGAATCATTCTGATTGAAGTATGAAGTCATGCAATGCCATTCGGAATGATATTTCGGTATCAGGCGGTATTTAGCTTTCAACCCGAAGGTCGGAAACATTCGAAAATAGATTTCACATGCATTCGTAATTGATCGGAATAAATCGGAGTTGTTCAGATTAAAATAGACTTAATTTTATTCCGAAACTTCCACCAGGGAAGACAGAAGTGACAAAAAGACTCTGTTAGAACGGTTTAAATCCATACTTTGGGTTTCTTTAGAGAATTTCCTAATTTCGGGTTCCTTTTCTGCAAGAGAGGTTCCTTTTTGTTGCAGCTGCTTTGGAACAAAAAATCGGTTCTAATAGAAACCCCTGTTACTTCTGTGTTCTTATTCCTTGAAGTACCTATTCCGAACAGGAACCTGTAATATTCTACATAGTTTAAGTTGGAAAGTATCTTTTCATACAGGTTACTGATTCTAAATTACGATATATGTTTTGTAAAAATGTCAAATAGTATGCGTAGTTATATCTCGCGCAAGTTAAACAGTAATGGCGGTCGACCCGTAAGGCCCGCAATAGTATCACATGCACGTATCCAAAAGAACGCGAATCGCGAAAAATCGTTAATTGGATTACAAGTTTGATTAAAATCTTGATAAGCTTGTTTTTTATTCCTTTGATTTTGTTCAATTTGTTGTCAGTGCTAACCTGATCATCAGAAATAATGTACCTTAAGCATGTATGCGGTCACACGTATATACATGAACACAAAAGATAGCCTAAAACAAACCTGAGCTTTTGGAATTTACCATTAGCATAAACATAAAATGCTTAAAAGTCTAATCAATATTAATTTAAATACGTAAATTAATCAACTGAAATTTTTTGTTATCAGGCGGTTTACGTTACTGCTACATGTTTTGTAAAATTCCGGCAGAATTTTTTAACAGAGTAGCATATTAACAAACTTATATCCATATATATATATGGGGAATTTCATGGTCTCTGAGGCATGCGTGTTGAAACACGGAGAAACATTTGATTGTAAAATTTGTTATTATAATATTTATTTTCACAATAAGACAATAGCAAGCCAGGATATAGCGTCACTGTTTCAAAAATTACTATTGTGAATATTAAACTGTAAAGTTACTAAGTTTATTGGAATATAATAATACATGATTAAGTAATTGTACTCATGCCAAAAGAAATTTTCTATAATCCCTAGAAAAGACTGTAAAGTTTATAAAACACAATAGGAAAGACATTCTTCCGTTGTTCTTTCTATGTATTTCCAAATTTTCCTATATAAAAGGTAGGAAAGTATGCCATGGTCGGAAGAGCAAAATAAAAATAAATTTGCATTTACTGTTTTATATGCATATATTTCACGGTTGTGAAACGTGGCCATAGGTGTGATTTACCGCGGTGGTTCTTTAACCCTTTTTTATATATAATGTATATAATGAATAAGAACATTCGCTTTCGGTTTCGATTCCTTTGGAATCGAACCGAAGGGCCTATGACAAAGCCACCAGGCGCATTCTCGGGTTGCCGATACTGCCGTCCAATCTAAAAAGATACATAAGTGACATTCTTATGAAAAATGAGTTTTTGGTATCGTTGGATTCGTAAGAGAAAGCTGCGTCTAACTTTTTTAATAACAATTATTAATCAGTAATATTTATTGCAAAAAACGATTGGTCATAGATGGTGAAAGTCGAAAAAGTTAAGAAAAATACAACATAAAAAGATACGCAAAGCACTTTGCGCGTCCTGAAATTTGTACAGGGCATGTAATACGTCATCAGCATACAAATAAAAAAGAACCTAAAGAACTTTGTGTCTTTTGCTACCTCATAGAGAAAGCCTTGTGATGGTAAAATTTTCCAAAATTGTTAAATTCATTCAATTAAAACTTTCTCAATCTAATAATGTCTAATACAATGTTCTAAGCAAATGCCCGCACGTGCGTATGTGAATGATTGTGTGTGTGGATGTCACACTTTTTTGTGAACACGATAACTTGAAAACGGTTGCAGATAATTTGATGAAATATGGAGGGCTTATTTTCACCACTAATATCTTGAAACTGACGGAAGGATTTCTTAAAATATTAATTGCATTTTTTTAGTACTTAATAATATTTTAAAAATCGATTTTATATACTAACATTTTTTTCATCACATAATTCAAAGTTGATGCAAGAATATAAAAGATTCATTGGTTCGAGCCGAATCGATTGACTCATAATATCAATACATTTTATCAAAGAGTAGGGATTGTATGGTAATTTATATGTTTTAAAAATCGGGTTTTCATAGTAAAACTTTTATAAGTAACGTAATTCAAAGTTGATACAATTATAAAAAATATTCCTTAGTTCGAGACGAATCAATTGACCTATATTAGTAATATATTTTATTGAAGTGTAAGGAAGTTATGGTCATTTATATTATATTAAAAATCTATTTGTATAGTAAAAATTTTCTCATTCTCATAATTTAAAGTTGATGTGAGAATAGAAAAGATGTGTTGATTCGAGACGAATCGATTGACTTATAATATTAATACATTTTATCAGAGAGTAAGGAACTTATGGTCATTTATATTATAATAAAAATCTATTTTTATAGTAAAAATTTCCTCAATTAATAATTTAAAGTTGATGTGAGAATATAAAATATGTGCTGATTCGAGACGAATCGATTAACTTATAATATTAATACATTTTATTAAAGAGTAAGGAACTTATGGTCATTTATATTATATTAAAAATCTATTTTTATAGTAAAAATGTTCTCATTTAATAATTTAAAGTTGATCTGAGGATAGAAAAGATGTGTTGATTCGAGACGAATCGATTGACTCATAATATTGATACATTTTATGGAACAGTAAGGAACCTATGGTAATGCATAATATTTGAAAAAAACAGTTTTTTATAGTGAAATGTTTTTCACTAACATAATTCAAAATTGATTTTGAATTTCTGTTAAAAATTCGTCTTTTTTCGTTGAATTCTACTGTTTTTTATTAAAAAAGTTGAAATAATTTTTGCTGGAAAATTCATCCTCTTAGTTGAGACTTAATTTTTCAAATAAAAACTTAACTCTTAACTTAAATTAACTTAGCTTAAAGCTGGAAAAGGGGTAGGGTGGGCTAGAATTTCCACCTTCTCTTTTCCAGTTTGAAAAATGACCATTTTAAATACAATATTTGATTTGTCTGATTTTTCATTGTAATTGAAAATGTTTTTGTATTATTTTGTAATTTTGTATTTTTTGTAAATTTCTATTCTTAAATTATTCAAAATGAAAACTTAAGTTTGTCTATTATTTCAAAAATCACAAATGCTTCCTCTATGAGGAAGCAAATACATTTGTCTAACGGGAAGCAAAGTGCTCGTGAAATGAGCACGATATAAATATAAATACAAATAAAGTGGAAATACTCGAGATCGAATTCACAGCTAGTTTTGCCTTGTAAAAGTGATCGAGTGTGGAGCGAATTTACTAACGAAAAGAATCGCTTGCCCTTACGTATGTTTTAGACTTTCCGCGAGTAGTAAAAAATCGCAAGTCCCCCAAGCGGAGGCGTAACAATCGTGAAAAAAAGCTTAATGGAACCTAGGTGAGGTGTCCTAAACGGTGACTCTGGGATACAGGGTGACCTCTGAGAGTATGCAGCGTTATCCTTGCATGCCCTTGCACCCAGAGCTCTAGCACGTTTTGCATTAATCATTGCGAAATCAAGTCATCCACCTCTCGAAAAAAGGGATATGTACGCGGAGCGCTCTCCAAACTCTGTATGAACAAGCCGCAGACGAAGAGGAGGAAGCGACAATAAGATCAACCGCGGAAAGCAGGCACCCCCTGAGAGATGATCGCGATTTCAGGGCAAGAAGGAACACTTATCTAAGCCCCAAGACCTGGCTGAAATGAATACCTCCCTTGGTGATGATATATCGGAAGAGACCGACCACTGGACCACTGAATATACTGTTCCGAGTTTCTTGAATGCTTTAAAGTTTAACATTTTGAGTAAAATTAATAGACTTTCATGTAAAAAATCTTTATTATATACTATTCACCTGCGACTAATATGGCGCATTCGGGACGCGTGTGGTCTTAATATTATGTAATTTTTCATATTGGCGAGTCATTCTACACTGTTAACAAAAAAATGTTTTCTTGTCGTTTCAGCAGACATAACCCTCAAATTATTGTGAGACATTCTGCACTGTTAAAAAAACATTTTTTCCTGAAATTTCGGCAGACATAATCCCTCAAATATGTTAATAATATTGAACGTTAATATATTTATCTTATTTTTAATAAATTTTACTAATTTTCCTTCATTATTTGTTTTTCATTCAGTAATTATGAATTGAAATCGAAACGCGCCACATTACCAAACAAGGTAGGACAACTTCGCGCAGATGCACTTTTTGCAAAAAAACATATAAATTAAATGCTTTAATGAACTTAAATTAAATTATCTCCATACATAGAGCATTGGTAAGATATTTGGCATAAATAAAAAATATTTTATTAGAATATTTTACTTTATATTTTAATTTTAATCGTGCATTTTCCTTTATGCGCGCTGCATTTGCCGCCGCTCCCCTACGAAGAACGTGGCTCAAAAAAAGGTGTAGTAGGCTGCCGAGAGAACCTGGTAATTGACAGGTGTGTCTGGAAAAAAGCAACAGCCTATCAGCGCGTCCTGTCAATGTCCTGGATTGACTACCGTAGAGCTTTCGATTGAACCTCTCATAGATTGAAAATCTGTCGGAACGCTTGAAGGTTCATCCACACCTAGTGAGATGCACAGAGAGATTGATGCCTCTTTGGAAAACTAGATTAACTATTTTATCTGGAAATTATCATGCGACAACGAACAACATCACCTTCCATAGGGGCGTCTTTCACAATGATACCATGAGCCCTCTGCTCTTTTGCATCACACCTCTGCGGCGACACTAACCATCGCGAGCACAAGGTCACTCATGTATTTTACATGGATGACCGGAAGATCTATGCTTCAGGTACAAGCCAACTTCAACTTGCTTTAAATATCGTCAAGTATTGCACACAGAAAAGAGTGGTATGGACTTTGGATTGGACAAGTGCGCCAAAATTAATTTGAAGAAAGACAATATTACTGGTGTTCCTGATGACCCTGAGCTTGTGGATATAAGTGATATTAGACATCTTGACACTGGAAGCAGATACAAGCACCTTCTTCGACAAATTCGGTATTTAAATCTGTCGGCGTTGAACAAAATGTCCCTGCGATTAACATGCTTGCCGTGGCGGATCTACTCTACTCATTTGGGGTGGTTCAATGGACGAAGAACGGGCTTACGGCCCTTGATCTCGCCACGCATAAGATCATGCATATTCATAAGAGCTTGCATATGAATTCGTTCGTTCCGCTATTATATATCTCATGCCGCAAATGCGGTCGCGGACTTCTGAATCTCCAATGTCTTCATAACCGAATAGTTCTCAGTACAGATTACGTCGTTGCAAATGGTAGAGATCCTCTTCTAAAAATGGTCAGGAAACACAATATGATTGGCAAAGGAGGGTTCCTTTACAAAGCCGCGGAGTAGGCGGCCGAGACCCTTGGCCTGCATTTTAACATCAGAAGTGAGGAAAGTGGATTGCTTCATCTAGATGCGTCACTTCTAAACGCCGAAGTAAAGGAAGCAGAGATTGAAAAATTCCGCCAACAGCTACTCGGCAAGAAAATGCATGGAATCTTTCACAGAAACGTAGAAAATCAGTCCTTGTCGAAGGAGCAAGCTTTTGCTTTCCTCAGATCATCAGGCCGCTCCAAGGGAGAGAGATTCAGTTATCCAAAATGAGAAGTGCCAAATTTTCTGGAACTACGATTTTCAGACAGCAGTCTCCATTGTGCAGTCGAGGACTGACATTTTTCTGCAGGACCTCGAGAAACGAACTATATGCGTGATCGAATTCTCGGCTCCGGCCGACTACAACATCACTGCCAAAGAGAAGGAAAAGGAGGAGAAGTATCAAGACCTTAAAAGGGAGCTGCAACGACAGTACCCAAAATATTCGGTTAAAGCAATTGTCCTTGTGATCGGTGCTCTCGGAGGTGCGAAGCCATAACTGATTCGTAGCCTTGAAGCCATACCCGCGTGCAAAAAATATGCCAAGTCACTTGCCAGATGGATGCAGAAAGCTGTCATCCTTGGGTCGCTTCGTGTCCTCAAGACATGCGAGTGTTTGGCCGGTCTGTCTTTGTGATTTCGTCGTGCCCTGCGGTCACCCATCTCATGGTCGTGAGACATGGTCGTAGGTGTGATTTACCGCGGTTCTACTGGGAGCGGGTGTCATTTTCATAGATGGCAATTGCTACCAATGGAACCTTATGTAGACGTAAACAAATTATTTATTTAATTAAAAACGATGAAAAAATTTTTAAAACTTCGATATAAAAACAATAACGATTGGATAAAGTAAACTTTAAAACTTTAAAACATAAAATTAAACTTACGAAATGATTGTATATGTAGATTGTGATGCAGACGTCGGGGAAGAATTAGATCCTGAAGAGATAATGATGAACCACCAACTGAAATGCGTTTTATAAATTAGATACATATTTACTGAATAGTCAGATAATATCTTTAATTTTAAATAAAAGGTATTTTTATTCAATTTCGAATTTTTATTCAAAAACTGCAAACAAAAGCAGTCCTAGAATAAAATGGGTAGGAATCGATAGGGCAACCCAGTTGTCGAACTTCTACCATATAAACAACACTTGATCAGGAAAAGTATAATTTAAACTATCTTGAAGAAATGCAGAACCAACCTTTCGTGAAAACTGTCAGATTGTAACAAATTGGCTTTTGACGTATAGTATTAGTGGACTTTTATCAGCTTATAAGTAGATTTGAAGTCTGCATAGATGCGGCGAAAAGATAATTAAAGCGCTTTTCGGCCCTTCCGTTCCGCTAATGACTACATACAATAAGGCCCGTAAAGGTACTGACGGAAGAGAAAAATAGAAACGAGGAGCTTCAAATCGTTATATACATGTGCATGTAAACTTTCTACTTCAGGGTTCAACATCTGCTTTTTTTCACCCAGGGACTTTTAGGGTTATAAGAAGTCTGAAAAATGCTTACTAACGTGACTGATATATTACCAAAGGGAATACATCAGTTCTCTATTTAAAGTATGATTTATAATTTAAATATCTAAAGTATCTAGCAATATTTGGAGCTACTTGCAATTTATTTGTTGTCATTTAAACTTTATTTTCTATCAATTTTAAAATCTCTGATAATCTAATTTCCATTAATTTCCCGGCTTTTCAATCATTTTCTCTCTGTCAAATGTCAATGAAGTTAATAATTTCAAGCTTTCGAAGTTAAATAATTTTTTATCTGAAATTCAAGAATAAACTGCATTGAATATTCAAAATTAATTTTAATTCTACACTATTCAAATTAGAATTTCAAAAACTACTTTTTAAGGATAGTAAAGTCTTATGACATTGAACACTGAAATTCCTCAGACAAACTGTAGTATTGCATAGGAGCCATCCATATACCGTCGAACTTTGATAACTCGAACTCCGATAACTCGAATTTTGTATTACTCGAACTTTTTGCTCATTCCCGGCCAAAATTCCTATCTTATAGGTGTTAAAAATATTCGATAATTCGAATTTCGCGATATCTCGAACAAAATCTTTCTGCCCAATTGACTTTTCAGACTTTTGGCCGCACTGTAAACAATTTCTGATAGAAACTTCCAATAAATGTATTGGAAGCTTATTTCCGAAACGTAAGGTAACGCTACAATACATGATGTATTGGAATGCTACAATATCTCGTAGAGTTCGCGCTACGTTGACTCCACCAATTACAACACTTACAATACATGTATTGCAGTTTCGCCATTCCAATACCTTGTTTGGAATTTTACCTTACGCGTGTATTGTAGAAGTATTGCAGAATTCCAAACATCTTTAACAGTGCGGGAATGAGAAAAAAGTTCGAGTTATCAAAAATTCGAGTTATCGGAGTTCGAGTTATCGAAGTTCGACTGTATCACATGGATAGTTTTTATGGCGTGAGGGGGAGGGATGTCAAAAGTCCCCGCCCCGCGGGGGCCGGGGGGGGGGGGGGTCTTTCAAAAATCCAAAAATCCAAAAATCCAAAAAAGGTGAAAAATTGTCCTTGTGGTATATGGACAGCCCCATATTGAATGCAACAAGTGATGCTGCAATTATTTTAAAGATTCTTCAATAAACTCGTAATGTTTTCTAGAAAACTTTCAATAAGTTCGTGACTGTCGCGTGATTTATAGACTGAAATTTAGTAAGGGGCATTGTTTCTAAACTGTCTTAGTATATGAAAGTTAATGGAAAAAAATTTGGTCGCTGAAAGAAATATTTACTGAGTGGGGGAGGGGTTGAAGTTTGATGTTTTTGTGCGGATACCATTGTTTAATTATTCTTAACGATTTTAATATATACAAAAATAACTTCGCACTGTACAATTTTGATGGGACTAAATATTTATTTTGTCAACAAGTAGTTATGATTAGTAAAGAAAAGTCGCGAAAACTTCATCAAAACTGTAGTGGCCGAAATAATTTTTGGGTCAAATATAAAGAGTTATAAGTTACGAAAATGTATGGTATCAGCATAAACCCTAAATGCTCTTGAAAAAAAAATGTAAGCTTTTTTCTACAGTAAGAAAAACACTCTCCTCAAAGAAAGTTAAATTTATTTTTCACCTACATTTTTGAATGTCATATATTTATTTTTTCAAAAAATGCTTATGATCAGTAAAAAGGACGTGAAAATGTCATTGAAATTGTGATGAGTAAAATGTTTGTATCAGGCAGGTATTAAAAACATAAAAATAATCAAAGATGTTGGTATCCACGCAAAACCAAAAAATTTCACCCTATCCTCCTCAGAAAATATTTGTCCTGAATAGGAAAAAATGTGTAGTCGTATATACGATTATACTTTCTGTAAGTTTGACATTAATATTTGGGCCGAAGTTGGTCTTGACACTAGTTTTTTATAAATAAGAAAGATGATCCGACTCTAGAGGACAAAGTCGGCCCAAACTTGGTATCGTATGTTGGGAGAATATTCAGCCATGGTTGGCCCGTTTGTTTTCATTTTAATAGGTCAGGGCTTAGGGCCAACAGTCTTATTCTGGGTGCCGACGAAAATTCGCACATGAGGAGTTAAGCGAGATAAGGGTTGTTCCCTTAATTTAATTCTCAATTTTCGCTCCTCTACTTTCGAGTTGAAAGAGCAAGCCTGCACATATCGACGGCTCCACTGCAGAGGGCTTCAAATTCTTTTCGCTTTGTACACACCTCCAAAATGGTAAACAATCAATGTATTTTAGACCCGCATATAGAGCGAAAAAAACTTGAAGACCTCTGTAGTGCGGCCGCCAACATAGGTTTCAGTCTCCGAGACACAGAAATTGTCCACATTCTTATTTCGAGTTCATGAGTTTTGGGTAATATTTATTTTTAATAATGCATACAATTCTAAAAATGTTGTGCTTTTATATTTATTTACATTGTTATTTATTACAATAAAGTCCCAATGAACATATATTACGCATAGCAGATAAAGATTACAAACCGTGATCGGAGGTGCAGAATACATACCTACACTGTAAAAACTATGGTTCTATTTTAATTGAGCATTACATTTTTAGCGTTCTGTTATAATATCAAATCTTCTTGTTTTGATGTCATCGTTCGTACTATTTTACTTTGCTAACTTCAGATTGAAAAGTGATACGTGCTAGCGAACTGAAATAATGCGCAGGGAGTATTGTTTTAATTGCTTGCAACTTCATGCTTATGAGAATTCTTCATTGTTTAAATTTTCTTCTACTTTTGAAATGTGAT
>CAKNWT010326408.1:0-11383 GCA_932066315.1 Andricus coriarius | reverse complement strand
TGTTCGAATCCCGGTAGAGTGAAAGGAGTAGATCTTTTTTCTGAATAAATTTAATTTAAAAAAATTTTAATTTATAGCTCCATCTAGTCTGAGATGACGTTAAAATGTTTTCTGTATTAGAGGATATAACTGATCGATATTGTAGGTTTCCATTTTCACAGCACGTGTGAAATAATTTATCTTATGATCGGTCCGTTTCTATCTCTGATGATAATACAAGTTTCTATTAAAAATTGATTTGTATATTACATCTTGCAAAATAAAGCGTGTTTCAGAAAAAGGATTCTTCCTCTGATCTCTCTAGTAACTCAGTGGTTAGAGCACCTGACCGGAAATGAGTTGACCTGGTGTTCGAATCCCGGTAGAGTGAAAGGAGTAGATCTTTTTTCTGAATAAATTTAATTTAAAAATTTTGAATTTGTAGCTCCATCTAGTCTGATATGACGTTAAAATATGTTCTGTATTAGAGGATATAACTTTGATCGATATTGTAGATTTCCATTTTCACAGTATGTGTGAAATGATTTCTCAACTGATCGGTCCGTTACGATCTCCGATGATAATATAGGTTTCTAATATAAAGTAAGTTAATTTATTAATCGTATTATTTAAAAACTTGTGAAAAATGCGAAAACTCAACATTTTTCAGTAAATTGGGCATTTAAGAGCCGGGAAAATGAGAAAATAACAATAAAATAATAATTAGTTTATATGTAAAATGTATAAAAGGGCTATCAATTGATTTATTATAAATCCTTATCAAAATTTCAATGACAATTTAACTTCTTGGTTTGAAATTGGATTAAAAGTGGAAAAATTTTTGTTGAAACTATTTTTTTTTCAAGATTCATCATCTTAGTTGAAAATTCGTCTTTTTTTTGGTAGAAAATTAATCTTCTTGATTAAAAATCATCCTTTTGTTTGAAAATACATAATTTTATTGGAAAATTCATCTTTTTGGTTAGAAATATAATAATTTTGATGAAAATTCGTCTTTTTCGGTTGAAGATTCCGGTTTTTGTAGAAAATTCAACTATTTGGTCGAAATATAACTTTTTTGTCAAAAATCCATATTGACTGTTTCAAAATTCAACTGTTTGTAAAAATTGGTCTTTCTGGCTTAAAAACTCAAGAATTTGGTTGAAAAAAAAACTATTTTGTTGAAAAATCGTATTTTTTGAATGAATTCTACTGTTTTTGAAATTAAATTAAAATATATTTTGGTTATTATATCAACTATAACATTTTTCTTCAACAATTATATTTTTTAGTCAGAAAAATTCAACCATTTTGTTAAAAGTGGAACCGCTTTTTCGAACATACATTTTTTTGTTGAACATGCATAATTTTGGTTGACCCTTCGTATTTTTTGGTAAAAAATCTTTCTTTTTGGTTACTTTTTTTCCTCATTATTGTTACTTTACGGTTACTTTTTTGAGAGAAGTATGGTTACTATTTTACTAGTTTTTGAAGCTTGAGCAGTTCCGAGCCCTGATTTAAAATTTTAAAAAGATCAATTTTAAATCCAAGAAGACGAATTTTCAACAAAGCAGTTAAATTTTCGGAGAAAAAATTACTTTTGAACAAAAATGTCGAATTTTCAACGATATAGTTACATTTTGAAAATAATAGTGGAATTTCCAGCCAAATAATTAAATGTTTGACCAAATAGTTGATTTTTCAAGCCAAAAAGACGAGTTTTTTATAAGACAGTTAAATTTCCATCGAAAAAGTTCAACTTTTGACCAAGTTGTTGAATCTTCAGTAAAAAAATATTTTGGTTGGAAAATTCATCTCTTTGATTAAAAATTGGACTATTTTGTTGAAAATTTTTTTTTTTTGTTAAATAATTTTTTTTCTGAACATTTAACTTTTCCATTTTTATTTGAATAGTTAAAAATTCAATAATTTGTTTGAAAATTCAAGTATTTTGTTTGAAATTAGTGTTTTTGGTTTCGAAATTAATCTATTTTCGTAGGAATTCATTTGATTTTTTTTTCTTGAAATATCAACTACTATATATTTCTTTGAGAATTCATCTTTTTGTTAAAATTTTTACTGATCGGGTTGGAAATACAACTGTCTTCTAAAAAAATCATTTAATTTGACTAGGAAATTTCAAGTATTTGGTTGAATGTATTTATTTTTATTTATATTGATTTATTTATTTGGAATTTATTTTTCAAGCTTGAAATTCGAATGTTTCAGAAATTAGTTGACTTTTAAACCCAAAAACATGAATTTACATCCAAATAGTTGAACTATAAAAAAAATAGAAGAATTTTTAAGCAAATAATTGAATTTTTAACCTACAAGGACGAATTTTCCAGCAAATGGTCAAATTTTAAAACCAAAAACATTAACTGTACCCAACTTTTCTACCAAAAAAGATGAATTTTTAATCAGAAAAGACTAATTTTCAAAGAAGCAGTTGAATTTTAGAACCAAAAATTAATTTTTAACAAAATTGTCGAATTTTCAACGAGATAATTAAATTTGGAAAAAATGGTCAAATTTCCCGCTAAATAATTAAAGTTTGACCAAATGTTCGATTTTTGACGTCAAAAACACGAATTTTTTACAAGACAATGGAATTTTTAATCCAAAACTTCAACTTATGAGCAAGTAGTTGAATTTTCAATAAACAAATATTTTGGTTCAAAAATTCATTATTTTAGTTAAAAATTTATCTCTTTGGTTGAAAATTTTAATATTTTGTTTATAATTCGTGTTTTTATCGGTGAAAATCAATTTTCTTCTGAAAATTTAATTTTTTCATTTTTGGTTGAATTTGTATCTTTTTTAGTTGAAAGATTTTGCATTCATTACTTCACTTTTCTGAAAATTATTATTTTTTTTAACTAGTCGATCTGGTTTTACAATTAATCTATGTTGGTAGAAAGTTCATTTAAAATAAGATGAATTTTTAATCCAAAAAGACGAATTTTCAACAAAAAAGTTGAAATTAAAAAAAATCAGGTTTCAACCAAACAGTCTAACTTTCAACTAAATAATTAAATTTTACACAAAATAGTTGAATTTATAGTCAAATAATTAATTTTTCAATCTACAAAGATGATTTTCCAAGCAAATAGATACATTTTTAAACTAAAAATATTTTTCAAGCCAAAAAGGTGAATTTTCTACAAGACCGTTGAATTTTCAACAAAATAGTTTAACTTTCAACCAGGTGCTAGAAATTTTAAATAAAAAAATATTAATTTTCCTTGAAAAATGATTGTTCAACTTCAAAAGCTTGAATTTGAAAATATTTGTTTTTGAGTTTCTTAATTTTTAAATGCTCTATTAGGAACGTTACAAATGTTTGTATCTATAATTTTGTTATATTATTGTTTTCTACCAGATCAAAATAATTAAAAAATGTACAGTTTTTATTCTTTTTTAGAATTATTATAGTTTCACGGTCATTATATTTGAACTTGTTTAGTTTGTGTACAATTTATTATTTTTTATTTTTAAATATTCTCTAATTTTGAAGACCTTTTAGGAATTAACTTGTATACAATGTTTTTTTCTCAACTTTCCCAAACTCAATATCGATCTGACTCAAACTTGGGAAAAGCCTAGCCGTATTTTGATTGGATGTTAGTTTCTGGAGAAAAAACGTTGTTACTGGGAAAAAATTTATCTAGGGGAAGGGTGGAAATGAGGACAAAAAATAAATTAGAGTTCTTCGAATTTAGGGTATTTTTTCACTAAAAATAAACCTTAACTTTTTTTTTTGACTAAAAATAAACCTTAAGTTTTTTTTATTATTTGAAAACCTAAGAAATCGACGTATTATTATGGCTGTTAATATTAATTAAAAATATTTTATTCTAACTACTAAGAAAGTCATAAATCGTTACAAAATATGGTATCTAAAAAATTAACCGAACGCTTATTTTTATGACTTAATAACAATAAGTTATTTTTTAACGGGAAGGTATTTAAAAGAAAGAAATTGAAGCTTTTTTTGCAAAAAAAAAAAATTGAAAAAAGGAATCCTGAATTTAAAAAAAAAGCATAATTTATTTTTTAAATTTATTTTTGATGTTCAAATGTCTTTCTTTCAAACAATGCTTATAATTAATAAAATTGTTATTAATAGCCCTTTTGAAACTGTTTAGGAAAAAAAAAATTTATTGATATTAACAGAGTTATAAATCACCAAAATAGATTTACATTACTAAATGTTTTATAAATTTATGAATTCCAAATCATAATGTTAAATACTTACAATTCATAATAATTCTAATGCTCTGATTTTGTGAAAAAGTATTTGTTTAAATTGTGAAATTTCTCAAGTTTGAGTGTTTGAATTTTCAAATTTTAATTACCTCAAAAAAATGTTTTTTAACCAGGAAAGCACCAAAATATTTTGTTTCTAGGGTCTACGCTAAAATGTTGCGTTTTTAACGAAATTCTCGAATCTTCAAGCCAAAAAAGACTAATTTTTTAGCAGAAAGTTGAATTTTCTACGAAGAACTTTTCTACGAATAAATATGAATTTTCAATTCAAAAAAGAAAATTTGTTAACAAAGCAGTTGAATTTTCGATGAAAAAAAAAGATTATTTTAAGAAAATAATTAAATTTTGAACCCAAAAAGACGAATTTCGTAGAAGACAGTTAAATTTTCAATCCAGAAGGATGAATTTTCTATCCTGCAAGTTGAATATTTAATAAATTAGTTTAATTTTCAACAAAATAATTTATTTTCAACAAAATGTTTGAATTTTTAACAAAATAATTTAATTTTGAACAATATGGTTGATTTGTCAAATAAAATAATGAATCATTAACAAAGCAGATAAATTTTTGAAAAAAAAGTTCAATTTGAAACCAATTAGTTGAATTTTCAATAAAAAATATTGATTCTCAACGAAAAATATAATACATAGTTGTCATTTCAGCCAAGAAAAGATTTTAATTTAAATTAATAAAAAGTCTAATTTAACCAAAAAAGAACATCGACCAAATATTTGAATCCATAATCATAACATATATTCAGTTTTATCAAAACAGTTGCATTTTTATTTAAAAAAAGAAATAACATTTTTAACAAAAGAAAATAATTTTCAAACCATAAAGGCGAATTTCCTAGAAAAACTTCAATTTTTCACCCAAAAATATTAATTTTTGACAAAAAATTTATTTTTCAACTAAATATTTACAAATCAGTTCAACTTTCTACCCAGAAATTGAATTTTCAACAAAAAAGAATAATTTTCTAGAAAAAAAGACGAATTTACAAAAAAAATACATGAATTTTCAATCAAATTGTTGAATTTAAAAATAAAAACGATCAGTTTTAAGCCCATAATAAAATAAATAAATTTTCTGTGAGAATAATTAATTTTCAACTAAAGAAAATGAATTTTCAACTGAAGAGTAATTTTTGATCCGAAGAGATGAATCATTAACTACTAAAATTAATATTTAATAAAGTAGTTCAACTTTCAATCAAGTAGTTAAATTTTCAATCTAATTTTCTGAAAATTAAGACATATTTGCGACAAAAATATGTATTATATTTATTTCAACAATTTTTTTTTAAGTGAATTTAATGAATAATTTTAGTTTAAACTTACGATTTAAAGGGAGTTTAAAGAATTTATAGAGAACTTAAAATAATAAAATAAATTTTATTTCAAGGGATGTTTACAGATTTCAAAAATTTCAAGGGATACGGGCATAAAAAAATTCAAAACAATTTAAAGTATTTTAAGTTATTTTTATTTTAATTAGTTAGATCATTTACTACTAATTCAAAACATTTGGTATTTTTCTACACTGTTAGAAATGTTCGGAAAATTCTGACACATTTAGGATACTAAAGTAACTAAAATTTATTAAATTCAGTTGCTGAAAACGAAATTCAGTAACTTTTATAGTAAATTTTTTAGTATGTTTGGGGCAAAAAAGTAATTGTCATTGTCATTGTCATTTGAAAATGTTCTCATAACCACTATTAAGTACTTTTTTATACTTTTGTAGCAAAAAGGTAATTATAATTGATTAAAAATGTGATACATTTTTTTTCATCAACAAACAATGCATAAAGGGTGCTCTTTCCAAGGTGACTCTTTTCTCGTGACCTATTAGGGCTAGAATACTTTTTTTCTGAAATTACGCAAAATTGAGTTCACTTCCATTTGTGTTGTATGCACTTTGTCGTGAGATTCACAGTAAACGAGGTATTCAATAAAAACACAACTTTTTCGTTTTTAGTAAAAAATTTAAAAAAAAAGGAAATATTCGGAACCTTGCAATTCCCAAAATAATAGGACTAAAAGACTTTACTTTTTTCAGATGCACTCAGAATTTTATAGACTCTATTTCATCCTCTGGCATCTTTAATGTAAACTAAACCTGACTCGAGTTATTTTGAAAAAACTGAACTCCACTTTTTTTGCCCGTAAAAACAGACAAAAATGGCCAACTTTGAGAGGTCATAACTTATGACCTATTATAGGCAGGACATCGTTCTTTTTTTGTAATCACAGCAAATTGAGTCTACTTTCATTCACCTGTGGAACACTTTTCTATGCAGTAATCAGGTGCGAAGTAACACAGTGTTTTTTGAAACTTAGTGGTTTTTCTCTGAAAATCCAAAAAAGTGGGGATTTTTCAATATATTATAACTCGAAACCTATAGAAGGTAGCGGATTATTTTTTAAACCAAATTTTTTCATAATTTTATCCTCTTTCTTTTTCTTGTTAGACATTTTGCTCTTAAATGCAATGGGAATTATCCGTCGAAGCAAAAGTAACTGTTGGAACTGTTTACAAAAAAACCGTCTTGGCAATTGATCTGTCCTAGAATTTTTGATATATTAAAAGTGACCCCTTAACGAAATTTCCTACAGAAATTGTTAACAGTGTGATTCCTTCTGAAAGTTCTGTATAAGATTGAATTTGACCTGAATGCCAAAACACCTGTTCCTAATTGTGGTGTAATTTTGATCAAGTTAGACGTTAATAGAAGCTGATAGGAATTGGTAGGTCGGAGACAATAACCTGTTTGTCAGAAACATCGTTGCAAGCAGTGCAATATTCTGAAACTTCATGAAGTTGCCATAATCGAAGCCAAAATTAATAGGAGTTTCTATTCCTTTGCGCTTCGCGCTTTGAAGAAATCAATATTTGCTTGCCTGAGGATAAAGAAATTGCTTACAGGGTTCAGCAAAGGAAAAATCTCTCAATTTTTATTTACTTTAAAATATTCTTCCGAAAGAAATAAAATTTAATGAAAAAAGAAATCAGTTTCAGAAATAGAATAAAGTGCCTTTGTACTTTGTACAATTATAGTAAATGATTAAGACGTAATTTTAAAGAAACAATGGCAGCAGGGCAGCGAATCTTATTGCCTTAAATTTCTGAGATTTCAATTTAAAATATATTGCGTTTTCTACAAAATAGTCGAATTTTCACCCAAGAAAGATTTTCTACCAAAAGACAAGAATTTTAAACTCAGAAAGGCAAATTCTAAACAACGAGAATTAATTTTGAATCGGATAATTTTCATTAATAACGAAATCGTTGCTTTTTAAAGCGAAAGCAACGAATTTTCAACAAACTAGTTCAACCTTGAACTTTATAGTTACGTTTGAAAAAAAAGGATTTTGTTGCATTTTTAACGATAAAGTAAATTTTGAACTGAGAAAGATGAATTCTTAACCGAAAAGATAAATTTTTTACCAAAGGAGGAGTTTTCAACAAAATAGAGAAATTTTCAACCAGATAGATGAATTTTTAACTGAGAAGATTAATTTTCTACCGTAAATGAATTATTTAAAAAAACAATTAAGTTCTTTAAATTTAAATCTTTAAATTTTGGGTAAAAAAAATTTAATTAAAACAACAGGAAAAGAATTTTTAATCTGTTAAATTCAACCAAAAAGATGAATTTTTAACAAAATAGTTCATTCCTGAAACAAAAAAATCAATTTTTAACACAATCGACTTGAGAAAATAGTTGAGCTTTCAACATAAAAAGATGAATTTACATTTAAAAAGATTAATGTTGTGCCAAAAAGACGATTTTTTAACAAAAAAGTTAATTTTCAACCAAGAAAGATGATTTTTCTACCATAAAAGAAGGATTTTCAATTCAGAAGGACGACATTTTAAGAAAGTAGTTTAATTTTACCAGAAAGGATATTTTTAATAAAATAGTTGAATTTTTAACAAAATAATTGAATTTACAACAATATATTTCAATTTTTAAGTGAAAAAGACGAATTTTGTATATTTTTTTCAATTAATTTTTAATCTTTTTTTTAACCTTTCTTTTTTTTTAATTTTTACAAATTTTTTCAACCCGCGAATGTTAAATTTAAACAAAATTTTATTTTGAACAAAAAAGATAAATTGTTAACCAAGATGAATTTTCAATCCCGAAATACGAATTTTCAACAAAACAGTTGATTTTTCGACCGAAAAATATAAATAATAAAATAGTTGAAATAGCAAACAAAATTCACAAATTTTCAATCAACTAGTTGGATTTCCAACTCAAAACTATAAGTTTTCAAACATAAACGGAATAGTTACATTTTTAGTTTTGGAAATTAATTTTTCCCATTACAAAGTTGAATGGTGCCATAAATATTTAGATAAGAAAAATAACTTGAAGACGAACAAAAAATAATTTTGAGAAAAAATAGTCAAATTTTTGACTAAATAAGAGAATCTTAAAATGAATGTTTTTTCAAACAAAACTGTCGAATTTTTGAGTCAAAAAGAGGAATTATCTACAAAGATGATGATAATTTAAGAAAAAAGGTAATTGTCTACTAAATAGTTACATTTTCGAATAAATAGTTTAATTTTCAACAAAATAGTTGAATTTTTGACTAAAAATATGAATGTTAAATAAAAAAATTAAATATGAACCAAATATTAATTAATTTTCAACCAAGATGATTAACTCTCTAACGAAAAAGACGAATTTTCAACAAATGAAAGGAATTTTCAAACTAAATAGTCGAATGTTTTAGAAAACAGTTGACTTTTTAATTAGTAGGAAATTCAGTTCTTTTCTGAATTTCAAAGTTAAACAATTCAAAATCAAAGTTGAAAAATGTACAAATTAATTTTCGTTTTCAATTTTTTTCTAATTTGGGAGAGGCCCTATTATTTTTTTAAGATTTTAATCAACAAGAATAATTTTCAACCAAATACTTAAATTTTCAATTAAACAAGGTAAGTTTTCAACCAAAAGTGAAATATTTAAATTTTGAGTTAAAGAAATATAAATCTCCCAAAAAAATTTTTTTTTCGAGAAGTTGAATTTAACCAAGAAAGACAAATTTAAAAAAAAAAACAGATAAATTTTCGGTCACAAGCTTCAATTTTTGAGTTATGAAGAATAAATTTTCAACCAATATTGGAATAGTTACATAAATATTAGGATACATTTTTTTTTCAAACAATGGAAAATTTTGAAGAAAGTAGTTAAGTTTTTAATCGAAGACAAAAATCTTAAAATAAATGAACTTTCAACAATACTGTCGAATTTTCAAGCCAAAAGGACGAATTATCAACAAGGAAGTTGAATTTTCTAACCCAAAATATTTTGGTTTTAACAAAAAAGGTAATTTGCTATTAAATAGTTATATTTCCAATTATTTTAATTCTTAACAAAATAGTTACATTTTCAACCAAAAATATACATTTTCAAGAAAAAAGTTCAATCCTCATCCAAATTGATGAATTTTCAACAAACAAGATTAATTTTCTTACCAAAATGACGAATTTTCAAAACTAAAAATATAAATTTTCGATATAAAAGGCAATTTTCAATTAAATAGTTGATTCTCCTACCAACTCGTTGAATTTTCTAGCCAAAAGACGAATTTTCTGCAAAAAATGTTTAATTTTCTATTTAGAAATATATATATTCAACCAAAAATGGAACAGTTACATTTTCAGTTACTAATATCAAGTCTCAACAAAACAAAAAACTAATTCTCAACGAAACAGTAAAATTTTCAAACAAAGATATTAACTTCCAACGCAGAATAATAATTTTCAATAAAAAAGACGAATTTTTAATAAAATACAAAAATTTTCAACCAAGTAGTTAAATTTTTAAAATCTTGCAATCACTTGCCAAAGCCTGATTAAAAACAGGCTTCTTGACCAATTTTCTGTTTTTAAATTCCACTCTCTACATACTTTAGAATGATCTGATTACCATAAAAAATCATAAAGAAAAAAATCATTAAATTTATCGAATTATCATAAAAAATGTGGAAACTTTTAGAAATTTGGAAGAAATCCTTAAAAAGCTTCAAAATTTTATTTCGAATTCTTCAAAAATCTACATTTTGTTTAACATTTTTTGAAATATTTTTAAGATTTAAATTAATTCTAGAATTTTTTTATAAACTGTTGAATGGCCTTTGAAATTATTTGAATTTTTCCCAAATTACTTGTAAAAATCCTGCGAAATTGAAAAACTACCTTAAAACCTTTCAGATTCCTTTCAAAAAATTTTTGAAATCTTTCTGAGGGTTTTGAAATCATGTTAAATCTTCTTTCGAAACGGGTTTTTCAAAACCAAAAATGATTAAAAAATTGTATAGGAATTTTAAGAAAACTTGTTTATTCTTTAGAAACCTTTTAGAAATCTAGATTAGACAAATTATTTGACTTCCTTTCAAGCTTTAAATTATTTTTTAATCTTTTCAAACATTTAAAAATATCTTTTAAACTTACTCGAATCTTTTATAAATTTTCGATTCTTGCAAAAGTGAAAAATTTTGCTTCGAAATTTGAGAAATTTAGGAAATAATTTGAAATTTGTTCGAATCTTTTTCACTTTTTTTATGAAATGTATTTTTCAAAACAAATTTTATGTTTATTTCTTGAAATGTTTCAACATTCTTAAAAAGCTTTTCAATTTCGTGTTAAAATCTCAAAAGATCTATGCATTGTTAAAGTTTTTTGAAATATTCTCAAGGTCTAAATTAATTCTGGAATTTTGTTGAAACTTTTAAGTATCTTTTAACATGATTCGAATTTTTCATGAATTATTTTTCAAAATCCTGCAATATTAAAAAAACTACCTTGAAATCTTCCAGATTCCTTCCGGACAATTTTTGAAATTTTCTCAAATGTTTTGAAATCTTTTTAAATATTATCTCAAAACTTGAGACATTTTTTTAAGAAACCCTTTAAAAATCTAGATTTAAAAAATTATTTGACATCGTTTCAAGTTTCTAATTATTTTCGTCTTTTCTCAAAACATCTGAATATCTTTTAAACTTACCAGCATTTTTTATTAATTTTTTCATGTTGGAAAATTGAAAAATTTTGATTCGGAATTTCAGAAATGTCGGAAATAATTTGAAATTTGTTCAAATCTTTTTCACC
>CAKNWT010326407.1:0-13552 GCA_932066315.1 Andricus coriarius | reverse complement strand
AATTTCATGATAAAAGGGGAAACTAAGAAAAAAAGGGGAAGACTGTGCACATCCTGTCTTTGAAATCAGTAAGTATGACATGAGTTTAAAAAAATTAAAGAGAATTAAAAAGAATTTAATAGAATGCAGGATAAATTAATAAGAATTCAGGGTGAATTCTAAATAAATTAAAATTAATTGCAGCAAATACTTTAAAATCTTTTGATTGCCTTGCAATCTTTTAAAATACCCTAAAATATTTGAAAACCTTCGACATCCTTTGAAATTTTCTTAATTTCTTGGAAATGTCTTAAAATCTTTTTAAATCCCCAGAAATATTTCAAATTCTTCGAAATCTTGGAAATTATTTTGAATTTTTAAAAATACCCTAAAATCGTTTAAATCCTCCAGATTCACTTTAAATTCTTGAAATATATTAAAAATAGCCCAAGATATAATAAATCCTTTGAACTCTTGTTAAGTCCCTTGGAGAAATTTTTAAAAATACCATAAAATCTTGAAAATTTGAGGAAATTCTTTAAAACCCCATGCACGTTTGTTTAAATTCGTTCATATAATGAAAATCGCTAGAATTCCATGGACATTTGTAAATGTCTTAAAAATGCCTCGAAGTCTTTTAAAATACCCTAATATATGTAGTTCAAATCCTTTGAAACTTTTTAAAGCTCTTGAAAATGCCTTGGAATTTTTTCAAGTACTCTTGAAATATTTCAAATCATTTGAAACCTCTTGAAACTTTCTAAAGCTCTTTAAACTTTTCCTTGATGGTGTGTCAACGATTTCAGATTTTCCGTTATTACGGTTCACTTATAAGAATATTGATGAAAGTAAACTTCAAAAATTTGAATTTGGAACGAAGCTTCTGTGATATTGAAATTCTTACCTATATTAAATTGTATGACTTCTAAATTGATTTTTAAAAAAATTCTGTGTAAATGTATATATTGAAATTTTATTTTACAATTATTATCTACTTACATTTCTATTCCAAAAATGAGTTCCATTCATCTCTTCAGCTAAATTCGAAGTGTTGACAGATTTTCGTATTTCACAATGAAAAAGAAAAACAAAAAATAGACATTACACCTATCCCTTAGTCTGATTTTTATTTAGCCTGTTCCTAATTTATCATTATAAATAATAAAAATGTAAAATTCAAGCAAAAAATCAAGGAAAACACCCTATCTTCCTTCATTCCTAACAAAATTGTTAAAAAAGGTGATTTATGGACCCAGGGCTCGGAACTGCTCAAGCTTCAAAAAATAGTAAAATAGTAACCATACTTTTCTCAAAAAAGTAACTGTAAAGTAACAATAATTTGGTAAAAAAGTAAACTAAAAGAAAGATTTTGTACCAAAAAAGACGAAGTTTCCACTAAGATTATGAATCTTGAACAAAAAATGAATCTTTAAGAAAGTAGTTCAACTTTTAATACAATGGTTGAATTTTTGTCACTAAAAAAGATGAATTCTTAACGAAAAATGTAATAGTTGATAAAATGACAAACAAATATTTTAATTTAATATAAAAAACCAGTAGAATTCATTAAAAAAAGACGATTTTTCAACAAAATAGGTTCTTTTTCAAACAAAATGTTGAATTGTTATGCCAAAAAGACCAATTTATACAAAACAGTTGAATTTCCAACCAGTAAATATGGATTTTTAATAAAAAAGTTATCTTTCAACCAAATAGTTGAGTTTACTACCAAAACAGGAGAATGCTCAACCCGAAAAGACGAAATTTCAACAAAACAAGTACATGTTTAACTAAAAAGAATAATTTTCAAATAAAATTATGTCTTTTTAAACAAAAAGGTGATTTTCAATAAAGAAGATTAATTTTCTACCGTAAAAGACGAATTTTCAACTAAAATAATGAATATTCAACAAAAAAATGAAGTTATAATAAAAATTGTTCTACTTTTAACCGAATTTTCAACCAAATAAAATAAATTCTCATCGAAAAATATAATACATAGTTCGATATTTGAACAGAAAAAAAAATTTTTAAATAAAGAACTAGCAATTTTAGCTAAATTGCCATTTTATCAGGATTTATAATAATTCAATTAATAGTCCTTTTTATACATTTTATATATGAACTAATTATTATTTTATTGTTATTCTCTAATTTTTTCAGCTCTAAAGTGCCAAATTTACTAAAAAAAATTTGCATTTTTACATTTTTCACAAGTTCCCTAAAAAATGAATTGATCAAAAATTTCGTGTTTTGAAACTTTCAAAGTAAAAGTTTCCGATTGAAGCTTTCAACGTCACATTGCTAATGGAGCCTAATAAGAAAGTGAACTTACACGCGTTTTTAAATAATACGATTAATGAATTCATTCATCCTGCATTTCGGGCAAAAATGTAACCAAAAGTAACCATTTTATAAAATAAACAACTTTTTAGTAACCGCGGATCAAAAAAGTAACTAAGTTACTAAAAAGTAACCTGTTCCGAGCCCTGTTTATGGATAATAATTTCAAATCGATAAATCAGATGACACAATTGTGAATTGGAATTTTTTAAAAGCATCTCCGCTTCTTAAAAAATAATTGATTAAATAACACAGGACCCCAAAATCTAAACCCTTGAAACACGGACCAGACTAGGTGGGTCTTATATTATCGGGGTCCCTGAATTCGAATCCGTTGTCCGTTTGGTCCCATCAGGTCACGGACAAGGTCATTTCAAGGTCAAACTTACAAAATTCATCGCTAACCAAATAAGTCAGGGTACCTAAAGGTTTTCGGGATCGCTGAGTTCTAATCCACTGTCAAGATCAGTTCAAGATCCAACATACAAAATTCATTGATATCCAATTAATTTAGGGTTCCTATAGGTTTTCGGGATCGCACAATTCAAATCCGTTGTCTGTTTGGTCCCATCAAGTCAGGGTCAAGGTCAATTCAAGGTCAAACCTACAAAATTCATCGCTAACCACAAAAAAGTCAGGGTACCCAGAGGTTTTCTGGATCGCTGAATTCGAACACGTGGTCCGCTTGGTTCAATCAGGTCATGGTCAAGATCAATTGAAGGTGAAACCGACAAAATTTCATCGCTAAGCAATTAAGTCCGGGTACGTATAGGTTTTCAGGGTCGCTGAATTGTAATCTGTTGTCTGTTTGGCCCCATCAGATCAAGATCAAGGTCAGTTCCAGGTCAAACTTACCAAATTCATCGCTAACCAATTAAGTCAGGGTACCTATATGTTTTCGAGATCGCTGAATTCAAATCTGTTGCCCGTTTGATTTGAATTCAGCGACCCCGAAAACCTGTAGCTACCATGACTTAATTGGTTAGCGATAAATTTTGTAAGTTTGACCTTGAACTGACCTTGACCCTGACCTGATGGGATCATACGGACATCGGATCCGAATTCAACGACCACGAATATATAAGACCCACCTAGTCTGGTCCGTGTTGCTGCAATAAAAAAAGTTAATAGCAAATTAGTTTTACATAAAAAATTTTCTCCTTATCACACTAACTTAATCCATGGCTTAAGGGCATGTAGTAGTATATCATTAAGCTATTTCCCTTTCGGCGAGCCTCTAGGGGTAAGCGTGACACTACCCGATTCGGGGTAGTTGCTTAAGGGCATGTGATACTTAAAAAATTATCGATTTTAGCAGTGTTAGGTTCCCCCGGCTTTTTTCCTACAATAATAAAGATTTTGCCTTAAAAATTTGGGGAATGATAGCCAACATGCTAACGGACGTCCCCGAACTCTTCTGTTGTGGAATAATTTAAAAAAAATTTATTTTGCTAAATTTGATTAATATGCGTGTATTTTGAGGTTATGTGTGTTACAATTCTCCCCGCAGCTTTACTTCCAAACTACACAATATTTTTGGTCGAAAACTTAGGACAAGTAATAAAACATAATAACTAATGTCCCGGAACTAAGCTTGTTTGTAGGCAATCCAAAAAATGAGACTTGACAACCGATCCTAACCTCCAAATAGTGCATATACAGAAAAATTGTATTTAGCAGAATATATTTTTTTGCTATTATCCCTTAAAAAAAGAGTTCGGGAACGTCCGCTATTCTATTTTATAGCATCTCCGAATTCAGTTTTTAAAAATTTTAAGTTTTGTGGACAAAAACCCGGGGGAACTGCACGCGATTGAAGTATCACATGCCCTCAATTCATTGAACAAAAAATAACTAAGTAATCTATTTATTTTTTTAAACAACTATAGTGACTTTATTTTCAAAAAGTGACTAAAAAGTGATTTGTAAAAAAAGTGACTAAAAGTAACTGTCTAGCAGCCTTGATTATTATTCTTGACAGTTACTTAGTGCTTCTTACAAAAATTCCCTGACTTTTGCCATTTTTTCTCAAAATCTCTGACTTTTCCCTGAATTTCCCTGAGCAATAAAATTCCTGGAATTTTCCCTAAATTTCCCTGAGGAATATAATTTCTTGAATTTTCCCTGATTTCCAGGTCTTACATGATTCGGGAACGAAGGTCGAAGTTCGAAGCCTGTTTTGAAACTAAAGACGCCTTTGTACGGACACAGAGTTCAGCTCAAAGATCCAGGGAAGCCAAGTTGGTTTCCTGGTTTTACGGTGTACTCTCCTATCATTCCCGAATAGGTCAGGACCCAGGATCACATCTGACCCCATAGAGGATCTACGAGAAGCCTGGCGTCTTTGTCAACCCCGACAGTTTGATGAAGTTTCTTAATCGCTCGTCAATACAGGCTAAAAGCTAAAGTAAATCAAGCGCCAAGCCTAGCTTATTGAGAATAAGTCAATGTCAACTATTAACTATTTGCAAATTCTATTTTTTAAATAATTTGATTGCGTAAAAAATAATGTGAAACAAATATCACCAAGATGGACGCAAGACTATATTTTCAAAATTCCCTGATTTTTCCCTGATTAATTTTTCATTTTCTCTGACAATTAATATTCAAAGATCAAAATTATAATCTTTTAACATTTTAAATATAGAGTTTTTTATAAATCAAATAAAACCAACAAGTAAGTAATAATAAAAAAAGTGATTATTATTCTTTTGAATTTAAAACAATTTAAAGGAATTTGATGAAACTAATAAAAAATCAAGTGAATTGAAAACAATTTGAACATTAATAAAAAAGTTAACTGAATTCAGTCAGTTTTTTATGAGCTTCGAAAAATTCCAGAGAAATCAAAAGAATTTGATGAGATCACTAAGATTTTGAGGAGAGTTTAAAAGGCTTTACAATTAGTTTAAAAAAACAGAATTTTTTCTTTAATCATTGAATTGAATAGACTTGAAGCATTTCAGAAAAATTGAAGTGATTAAAGAAACTCAAAAGAAGTCAAAAGCATTCAGGATAAATTGATAAGAATTCAGCGTGAATTCCAAATGAATGCAAATGAATTCCAAATGAATGCAAATGTATTCCAAAAAAATATATTAAAATCTCTTCAAATCTACGAAACCCTACGAAATTCCTCAATTTTTATGAATCAATTCTTTGAAATCCATTAAAATATTATAAAATCCCGTGAAAATACATCGAATCTGATATGTCCGGAAATCATGGAAAATTTATTAAATTACCTTGAGAGACTTTTAAATTCCTTTTAAGCCTTGAAATCCTCAGAAATCTGATATAAAGCGTTGGAATCTTTTAAAATACCTTGGGATATTTCAAATCCTTTGAAATCTTTTAAAATCCCTTAAACTTTTGAAAGCTTTTTAAAATTCATTGGAATTTTTTTAAATACCCTAAAATATTTCAATTCCTTTAAAATCTTTTGAAATCTCCTCAAACGTTTGAAAGCTTTTGAAAATGCCTTGGGATTTTCAAAAATAACCTAAAATCTTTTTAAAAAATTTATAATTCCAAAATTTACTGGAATCAATTAAAAATACCTTGGAATCTCTTGAAAACCCCTAAAATATTTCAAAACAATTGAAAAAAATTCTTTTTTTAATTCTCACGCAATTTTTAAATTAAAATATATAATTAATGTTAATACAAAATGCTTGTATTTCATCAAAAGAAAAGCAAGGACAATTTTTATGATAAGTGATCAAAATGGATACCTCTTCAGAATTATGGTAAAATATAATATTTTTGTGCAGACAATCAAACTGCTGTATTTGGTTAATAATACCAATTTCTGAAGTAAAACACTAACATAAACTAAATTTGTTTTAAATTGTAATACAGTCCAAGCTCCGATAATGTCCGCCCCGAGAATGTCCGCTTCTCCAATTTCTCGCTCGAGCGCTACCCCCACCACTTTAGCGTCGGTCGCGATCGATGCATTTCATAGCTGACGCTCCGAGAATGTCCGCGAGAGAAACGGCCGAATCTGAAGGTTTTTTTCGGGCCCAACCTTGAATTTGTCAGTCAAACAAATTGTTCATTTTATTATAAATATAAGAAATTAAATATCAGATAAACTGTTCGTTATTCAAAATTATTTTTAGTCCACTTAAAAAAAATTTGCTTTGATATAAATTCAACTTTATGTACTATAGGGTTAAATAATCATTGTTTATTTTATGTTTCGTCAAATATTTAAAGGCCTTGGATAAAGATGTTCTGGATAAATAATAATGTTCAACATAAAATGTGAACGTTAAAACCCGAAGAAAACCATGAAAAATTATAAAATCGCGTTCAAAAGATATCAGATGTCTGATTTCAGCTCATTTAATATGCGTTTCTATAAGAAAACCGTTCGGAGTATTATTGCGCAGTACAAAACGTGGGAAAGTGTGAATTTTCATATTTCAAATGAACAAATATCTATTTTTACTACTGTAAAAAAAGCTTTACATTGTTCTTTTTTCTTCCAGTTTTACATGTATCAAATTTATGTTATAATTGACAATTCGATGTTTGAGTTTCTCTTTGTTTCACAAACAAAAAAACAAGCAATACGACACAGTAATTAATTATGAATGTACTGCACGAGATTTCACAGGTTACGTTAAAAGTGAGGTGAAATATTTGTCATTTTGACGCTTTGTTTACATTTATTCTAAGAATCGAACATACCATAGCTAATGATCGATTTTAATGTTTTACATACCTTTAAGCTCGGGCTTATAACGAAATAATCCAACATGAATCACTTTTGTACACATAAAATGTAGACTAGGTACATAAAACGATGTTCGAGATAGATTTTTAACCTACCCGACGCGCGGCCATTTTCGGAGTTGGTCAGCTGAATTTTTATCCACGCAGTCGAGCGTGACCGCGCTTAGAGTGGGGGTTCATGGCTTCTTGGAATCATACTCCCCTACAGCCCCGAAAACGGCCATTCTCGGAGCTTGGACTGTAATAATTTTTGAGGTAGAATGACAATATATATATTTTTTTAAAGAACAGATTTTCAGTGAAAAATGTTGACATAACCTAAAATTGTACAAAAATTGTAAATCTTCCTTAAAATCTACAATACCAATTTCCAGTGAAAACCATGAGTAAACCTAAAATTGTTCAAAAAATTGTTATCTTCTTCAAAATTCATTTTTTTTACCACAAATACAGATTTCCAGTTTGAAACACCAACATAACCTAAAATTGTTGGAAGGCTGAAAATCTTCTTTGCAATATTTGAAGTATAATTATTTTAAATTAAAAATTCCCATTTTCAACGGAAAACACTAACAAAATCGAAAATTATATAAAGATTCTAAATATTATTCAACTTATATCTAATGATGTTTGTTTGAAAGCACCAATTTTCAATGTAAAACAACGTAACCTAAAATTCTTAAAAAATTATGAATCTTGCTTGAAATCTAATTATTTTTTAGTGGAAATTTCCATTTCCATCAAAAAAACACTAACAGAATTAGAAATTGTTCAAGCTTATAAACTTTATTATTTAAAATAATAAATCATTGCATTTGAGTCTATCGATTTTGATATAAAATGCCAATTTCAGGTGAAACTCACCAACGTAACCTAAAGTTTTCGAAAAATTGTACATATTCTTTGAAATCTTATAATTTTTTACTAAAAATACCAATTTCCGACAAAAATCATTAACATAATGCAAAATTGTAAAAAGATTTTAAAACTTGTTCAAATTATAATTATTTTGGTTTGAGAATCTCCATTCTTTACGGATTTTCTTTGAAATCTAATGATTTTGTAACAAAAATTTAAGTTTTCATCAAAAACATTAACGGAATTCGAAATTGTTCAAGCCTGTAAATTTTATAATTTTAGATGAAATGAATCTTTGAATTGAAATGTAATTATTTTGATTAAAAATACTAATTTTATGTGAAACACACAAAAATAACCTAAAGTTATTAAAAATGGTAAATATTATTTAAAATCTAAAAATTTTTTATTAAAGATACCAATAATTTCTGACAAAACCCCGCTAAAATAACAGAAAATTGTTCAAAAACATCAATCTTCTTTAACATCTAGTGATTTTTACTAAAAAATTTCTAACACGATTTTTTTTTATTTCCATTGAAATTAAAAAAAAAATCCAGCAATCAAAGTTGTGTTTTGAAAGAAATTAAAATAAAAAAAGACAAAACAAAAAATAAAAAGACAGAATGGAGGTTTCTTTCTTTTTCTTTCTCATTTTTAAATACATTAGTTACATTTGAATTTTGGCAGTTACAAAAGAATTTAAATTTGTATTCATTCTGAATTTAATTTGTTAAGCAACATACAATTTTTAGAAACTTTATGGGTGTGATTTGATATTGAAATTCTTTTTAAAAAATACTAATTTCCAGCGAAAAGCACTAACATAAAACAGGTATAATATTTTCAATCATTTATTAGATAATTTGAAAGTTTTAATATAACCACGCAAGAGTATTTAACAATTACAAATGTTTCTCAAATCGAATTGACAAAAAAGGCCTATTGATTATTGCAAGAAATTTTAGAAGAGAAACACAAGCGTAAATAATAAGACAATATTTAAAGGCGTAATTGTTTATTAAAATGCCGTTATTTGCATATTAAAATTTTCAAATTATCGGAAATTTCCCGAACCGAATTCCTTGTTCAAAAATGCGAAATAATGCTTTAATCGAGCTCGAAACGACCCATTGTTTTCGTATATGGGACAAAATAAAGAAACCTTCTGCATTCCTTCACGTAAATCGGCTTGATTTATTTTTTAAAACCCAGAATCTCATCAATCTCCACTCCGCTCTCGATTTATAAAAATTATCTGCGCATCATTTGATTTCATTTCGTTTAACTCGCGGAAATTTATCTCTGGAAAATTGATCGAAGCCTTTATAAGAGAAAAATTGAAACGAATTATCCAATATAGGTTGAAAATAAAATTAAAAAAAAAATAATAAGTTCCAATTTTTCATTTTCCCTGACCATTAATATTTAAAGACCAGAATTCTAATCTTTTAACATTGTCAGACATCAGAGCTCAAAATGCTATCAAAGCAGGAGAAATGGGTGATTTTTCACGAACATAGGGGAATAAATTCTGTGAAATAAAATTAATTTAGATACTAAAACGCTTTAAATTTCTGAGATTTAAAGTCGAAATATATTGCAATTTGAACAAAATAGTGGAATTTTCAACCCAAAAAGATTTTTTACCAAAAGAGATGCATTTTCAACCCAAAAAGAAAATTTTCAACAAAAGAGATCAGTTTTCAAGCTAAAGAGTCGAATGTTTCAGAAAACAGTTGACTTTTAAATCCAAAAAGATAAATTTGCAACCAAAAAT
The DNA here is from genome assembly GCA_932066315.1 of Andricus coriarius. NCBI lineage: Eukaryota > Metazoa > Arthropoda > Insecta > Hymenoptera > Cynipidae > Andricus > Andricus coriarius. The sequence goes on along the minus strand of CAKNWT010326407.1, from coordinate 3,849 downwards.
TTAATTTTAAATAAAGAAGATGAATTTTCAACCAAATGGCCGAATTTTTAATTTAAAAAAAAAACATCAACGAAAAACAGTTGAATTTTCAATCAAATAGTTAAACTTTTTAGCCAAAAAGATGAATTTTTTAGAAGACAGTGGCATTATTAATAAAAATGTTAATTTTTGACCAAAAAAGATGAATATAACTCTTAAATATTTATTTTTTAACAAAATAGCTGAACTTTCGAAGAAGATTAATTCTCAACCAAGGTGACTAATTTTTAACCAAAAAAGACCTATTTTCAACTAAATACGTGAGTTTTCATTAAAAATTATTATTTTTTAATAAAGAAAATTAAATTTCTTCACAAAAATAAAACCAAAATTTTAACTACTAAATACATAAGAATTATAGAATATTTCTTTTGAATGGTTATTAGATAATAATAAGATGGAGGCATGTACCAGTAAAGGCCTTTACATTCACCACTGGTAAAGGTTCAGATAAAAAAATTAATTTTCGACAAAAAAAAAGGAATTTTCAATCAGATATGAATTTTTAACTAAATTGATGAATTTTCAAAAACAAAAATTGAATTTAAAAAAAGTAGATCAAGTTTCACCCAAATATTTGATATTCAAAGCAAAAGGGACGAATTTTTAATAAAATAGTTGAACTTTTAACCAAATAGTTAAATTGTTAGCCAAAGAGCTAAATTTTCGACCACAAGGTTGAATTTTCAATAAAAAAAGATTAAATACCAGCTAAAACAATTGAATTTTCAACCAATTAAATAAACTTTTTAGCCAAAAAGATACATTTTTTAGAAGACACTTGAATTTTCAACAAAAAGGTTAATTTCTGGCCAAAAAATCTGAATTTAACAAAATAGTTGAATTTTCAACACAATAATTACATATTTAACAAAACTGTTGAATTTTTAACCAAAGAGCTGAATTTTCAACCAAATGATCGAATTTTCAAACAAGGAAGATTAAACTTCCACAAAAAATAGCTGTATTTTAAACCAAATAGTTGAATTTAGAAGCCAAATAGAAGAATTTTTCAGAAAACTTCTCTACAAAAAAATGTGACCTTTCTATCGAAACAGATGAAAGTTCAACAAAACAGTTGAGCTTTCGACCAAAAAAGATTACTTTTTAACAAACTACATCAATTTCTTTATTTTGATGTCATTCAAAATGTATATTTTTTAACAAATAAGATTAATTTTCTGCAGAAAAATACACATTTTCAACTAAATACATACATTTTTAATCAAATAGTTTAATTTTAAAATTATAAACAATACAATTTTAACCAATAATGGGGAAGTTAAATTTTCAGATAAAAAAATTAATTTTCAAAAAATAGAAACGAATTTTCAATCATAGGTGAATTTTTAACTAAAATGCAGAATATTAAAAAAATGCATTTTCAACAAAGTAGTTCAGCTTTCAACCGAGTAGTTGACTTTTTGACTAAAACAGATGAATTCTCAATAAAAAATGCAATAGATGATATTTCAACCAATAAAGATTTTAATTAAAATAAAGAACAGTTGAATTCAACCAAAAGAGACAAATTTTCAAAAAAATAGAAGAATATATGGTATAACCAAAACAAATTAATTTCATTAAAATAGTTGCGATTTTAAACAAAAAAAAATTAAATTACTATTAAAATAGTTGAATTTTCAATCCAAAAGGACGAATTTTCTATCCAAAACAGTTGAATTTTCGAGCAAAAAGATTCGCTTTCAACAAGATACTTGAATTTCCAAAAAAATAATTAAATTTTTACAAAATGATTTAATTTTTAGATAACGTTATGAATTATGAACCAAAAATATGATAGTTCGTATTTAAGTGAAAAAAAACGAGAAAAACGGGAAGTTTCTGGAACACAGGGAAAAAGAGGAATTCTTGAAAAAGATGGAAAATATGAGAAAAGGGGAAGGAGTGTGAAGCCTGCATTTTTTATACAGAATCTTTTAAAAAAGGAATAACTTTTACTTTTGTTTCAAATCCTTGATTTTTTGATGACTTTTCTACGTGTCTCCAATTTCAAATTATTATTTGAATTCTGTTATAAAATAAAGTGAGTCTTGTTTTATACTTTTATGGGAAAGTAACTATATGAAAAGAAATTTCTTTTTGCCTAAATCTGAGATTTTGTAAAAATGAACCAACATTACCTTTATAAAAACAAACTAAAAACATTGAGGGATTAAGGGACAAAAAAGTGGAAAACTAAATGGACAGCAAAACTGTCGCGCGTGATCTCGACAGACCGAAAAGACGGATTATTATATGCTTTCAAAGAGAAAAGAAAAAATTGAGGGATGCCACTGAAATCAGGTCGAGATAAAATGGGTCATACACATCCCTTTTTACACTCAATACTTTATATTCAGAAAATCGACAAATTATATGCATACTGCACATCATTAATTCAGCCTTCATTAAAAATATGGAAAAAAGCTGTCAAAGTAAAAAAAATCAAATTGCAGAATTAATGTACATATTTTGTATCTTTACATAATTACTATAAAATAGGAATACTCGGCTTACTATTTTTTACGTATTGCATAACTTTCAATTATGGGATTATTCTTTTTAATGAAATTAAATTTCCTTCGAGCTACAAGAGTACTCAAGATACGTATTCTTTCCATTTTTCACTGAGGGGTAATAAGAGCTAAATTAAAATACGGCCTTGGATTAGTCAATAAAACCTTTTTTATTTTTCATGCAATTACTCTTAACGAAACATGATATAAGATTCAGAATTTAATGAGGTATTTCTGAAAAAAAATGTTTTTAAAATCAACTCAGCAGAGTTTTGAAAAAGTTCAATTGTGGGGAAAATCAGGAAATTTTTCTTCGAAAAAAGGGGAAATTTTTTTTGATACGCGCGCGATCATTATTTTTTAGCCTCACGCAATTATTGAATTAAAATATAAAATAATATTAGTACTAAAAATGTTGTGTTTCATAATATCTTTTATCTAAAATAATATAAAAGAAAAGCAAGGGCATTATTTTTGTATAAACATTAGGGTGGTCCAAAAAAGCATTGGAATTTTTTTTCGAATTTTCATGCATATCACCCCCAAATTTGTTTCCATCCACACAAAAATGAATGCACTTTTTTTAAAATGATATTTAGAGGTTCCTCAACCTCCATAAAGTGTAACACGTACTTCCCACAAGAAAAAAAGACGTTTTTGTACATTTTATTCAAAATTGTCAATATTAGTTAAATCGAGTTAAAACTCAATATTTCTCTTTGCAATTAAATATAAAATAAAAATGAATAATTACTTTTTAAATATTACCCCCATAAGTCTGGTTTATAGAGACCCAAAAAAACCCATAAGTGAAAAACTGGGTTTTGTGAGTTTCTGGCGCAAATTATAATTTTTCGCGTTTTTTAAATACAAATTGCTTCTGATACATAAAATTCTACTGATAATTGGATGTTCACACAAATTCCATTGAATATAAGTGCATATGATAAGATAATTATGGTAGCAATTTTCGCAAGTTTAACGTCACCTGTTATGACTATGCGCTAGGTGCTCTGATAATTCTGCGATACACTGAGTATGCGAAATTTGCCTGTTCTGCTGATTCATACATTATGGTATACAGAATGTTCTGGTAACGAGAATGAGTCACATAATAACGTTCTGCGTTCTCTCATGTCATGTACACATTCATGGGATGCACTTACAAATGTACCAATGTACAAGAAATATGTACGTAGGTACCTCACTATACCACAAAAATAGTTCACCATAATATTTCAGACGTTACAGCTAGAATTTTTAAATTCTCAGTAATTTGACATCGGGTAAT
>CAKNWT010326405.1:1558-11904 GCA_932066315.1 Andricus coriarius | reverse complement strand
TTTCCTGTTCGTTTTCCGAAAGTTCCATAATACCTTCGCATATTTCCGACGCAAAAGGTATTGGTTCCCTAGCTATTATCGGTTTTCCTATAACGTTATTATTTAATATCGCATTATTTTTGAAATTGATCCAAAAATTTTTAGTATGTGATTGGATACTCTCTACTAATGGTTGAGAATCCCTGGATTTTATTTTATTTCTCGTCCCAATTTTTGTATTAAAGTTTTTAACATTCTTTTTCCCTTTAAAATCTGTATTCTTATTTTTCCTATCATTAAATCTCTTTTTCGTCGCGTTACTCCTGTGAAGATAACACTGCCTGTTATTTACGCTCGGCCTTACTGCCTCGTATATCAAATCGTTTTTATTTTCATCAGAGTTAAACGTTTCTAACGCATGGAATCTATTTTGCAATTTAATTTCCATCAACTGTGGTATAATTGCCTGGGCTGAGTTCTCGCCGGTTGTTATTTGAATGGGGGGAAACTTTGGTTTTGGGTATGGTTTATACTTCTAACACTGAGGTACCGATTTCCCGCTGTCTAGCGTACTTTCGGCTACCCCCTCTCTACTACCACGCAACGTAACAGTGTCGCCTAATCTAATATTCTTACTCTTCTCATTCTTCTTCTCTTCTTTACTATTCTTATACTCTTTCTTTATTATCCCTTTCTCTTTCGTTCCTGTATGTTTCTCATTTCTTTCCTTCTGCCTATTCTTGCGTGATCTTGTGTCTCTTTCCACGCTTGACCAGCCTGTTTGTGTTCCTATCTCGTGTGTATTGTTTCTAATTTCCTTTTCTCCTAATCTATTCATTTTAATTGGTTCCGGATTTGCTTTGGGATGAGCTTCGATTGTATATCGAATTTCAGGCAATTCCGGAAGCCACCAGTTGTTACTTTCGTAATCCATTTTTAATCCTAATTTTCTAAGCATGTCTGTTCCTATTATACCCTTTGATCTTAATTTCGGTACTATTCTAAATAATAATTCTTTAGTGACGTGGCCTACTTTGACAGGAATGAGTACTTGGCCAATTATACTCACCTCCTCGCCATTTGCCACAATTAACTTGTTTGAATCAGGTTTTTTAATTTCGTAATTGTAGAGTTTAATTGTATTTAATAGATTCTGGTCTACATAAGAGTGTGTCGCACCGGTATCGATCAACACTCTGTATAAACACGCTTCAAAATCCATCATAACATGAAACCTTGTTTCGTCCGGGGTATCTAAATCTGAGTCTAATTTTTCGGGCGCTTTATTTGCATTTGAGGATGTATTCGCCCCTATAATCCTCCCTGACCGTTTCCCTTATTTTGAAAATGCCAACATTTATTTATTATGTGACCTGGTTTACCACAAAAATAACATGTAATTTTATTTTCATTGTCCCTAAATTGCCTATGCTCTTTATTTCCAGAATTAGAGGTCGCCGCATTCTGTGCACTTGAATGCGCGTTCCCATTTTTCTGATTTATCTCAACACTTGCCTTTTCGGTATTTTGTTTTTGATCACTGTATTTTTGTCCCGGTCTTTGGTAAAAAGGTAGATCGTCGTTTTGATCTACGTGGCCCTAAATTTCTGGATTCTTTCTGTTCTTCGTCAGAATCGCTATCCTCAAATTTATTTTTACTTTCTAATCTTGACGCATTCTCTGAAAATTTTTCCCTAAGTCTTGCTCCATACGCATTAAACCTACTGTCCATGCCTACTCTAATTTCATTCTCAATTTCCTGATAACACCTTTCTGGCTCGGGCCATCTATACTCATTTTCAACTCTTTTTCTGCAATTAATTTCTTGGCACGGATTTTCCCAGTTTTTATTACTTTCTGATTCGAAATGTACAGTTTGATGTGCACTTCGTTCATTACTAATTTTTCCTCTATTAATCTTTTTATTTTCCTCTAATTTTCTTTTAAAATCTGTCCACCTATTTTCTTTTTCCAATTCGCCTACATTTTCGCGTAATTCAAACGAACTATGTGCTCTTGGGTTTATTTTTTCCTTAACTATACTTTCATGTTGTTTTATAATTAATTCACGTCTTTTCTTTAACGCTTCCCTTTCTCTATTTAAAAATTCGTCGTAAGCAATTAATTCGTCTAATTCATTGATTACTCGCGCGTTTGTGTTTAAAAAAGAATCGACTTCATATGTTTGGTTGTTCCTAAAACTGTCAATTCTTTCGTTTTCTATCGTATCTTCCGGACTTTGTCTAAATCTATTTTCTTTTTCCTTATTATTGACATATTCTAACCTATTTTCGTTTTTTAATATTTCTCTCCCTTGTTCTAAAACATACAACGCTTCCGGTAATTCTGCGTTAGAAAGATCATAATTATTTTGATTATTTTCCCAATTTCTGGGACCTAACGTGTAGTTAGATGGTACGAGATCTGATGCCACGCCAAATTGTGAATTTGGCGGCAAAAGATTCGCTGGTGGATATGTTGAGTCAAATCTCGCACGATTCACTCTTTGAGGGGTGGGTAACTGTAATTGTGGTAACGAATTTCCTCTGCCAATTGTTCGATTTAATGTTCGAACTGTATTTTGGGATCTATTATTTTTAAGGGATGAATTAACGTCATATAATTGGGTTTCGTTGCTTCTCGGATTATTTTCATTTCTTTCTAAGTCTCTATCTTCTTGTCTATTTTTAATTTCTAAGTTTCTATCTGTGACTGGATTAGACATTTTAGTGATTTTAATTTTTCCAGATCTCAATGTCATATATCTTTCCATTTCACTTAGTTTTCTGTATTGAGAAAAATGTAAAGAAACATTTCATTTTATTTTCATGCCTTTCTATTTCAATATTTCAATTTCCCTAACTTTCACTTCAGAAATCGTTTAATTTAAAATTTGGAGTCAGAATATCCTTCTGTTAATTTATTTTGTATATTCTCGACTTTACTTCTCATGAAATTCGAGCCGAGACTAACGAAATATCAAAACACGCTTGGCCTTGATCTTGGCCGAGGGCAGTACCGCACACGTGTTGTTTTGATCGCGCCGAATTCGTCAGCTTACGCTATCGCGTAACTTTCACTTTTCCAATTTAAAATTTTCCTAATCGATTTTTATTCCATTTAGCCTTTTTTCTGCCTATTTTCCTAGTTATATTCACTTTCTGTATTTTTCTTATCTAACCTGTAATTTTTCTCCCCGTTTCTATCTATTTTCTATACAACTTAGACTTTTATTCAGCTATTTTTCCTCTTTTATTTTTAAGAGAATTTAACATCTAAATTTTCATAATACGAATTTTTCATTTGTAACGGGATTTCACGCTCTCTTAATCTACACATTTAAAAGGTACATATATATATATACATTTTCGATTTTCTGTCTTCAGTCTCGTAATTACTCAGCGTGGGAAAAGTTTGGATGTTTTATTTAATAGGAAATGTGGGTAAACGAGTTGGGCGCCAATTGTGGCCTACTGCCCGGAGATTGGCTACAAATAAGGGAAATTGGGGAAAGTGAGTAAGCTGAGTAATTGCATGGTCATTTTGTCAAGTAATCATCGATTTATTCAATAACTTACAAGGAAAAGACGTAGGAATGTAGCTTCTGAGTGCGCAGGCCGAAGAGACGTTGGGTTGATGAGACTATCTACTTCCTTGTCGGAGATCCAGGGGTTGATCGGTATCCTTCTTTCACTGATAATCCTGGATGGCACCAGCGCACACGGGCACACAACGTAGCGGGTAAGGTCTCGCGATAATCACCGGGCATACAAATAGTTCCGTGTTATCGGGTACGCGTGATAGCGAGAACTGGCGATCTGTGGTTGACAACCTGCTAACCTTCCGGATTAGGTCAGTGCCGGACGGAGCAAGGGGCCTACTGTAACTTCACGTTACAATTTTCAACCTAAAATAGAATTTTTTAATTTCTCGTAAGAAAATCCAGTTATCAGAGATAATCCTGTTCTTGGGCTATAAATTACTTCAATGAGAAAAATTTTCATATTTTAAAGTTTTTGTTTTGTAATTTTAATAACTGGAAAACGATTCTTTTCGAAACACATTTTTTTGCAGAATAATTGAAGGAAAGCTAAGTTACGAGAAAATAATGTTTTTAGGGTTGACCTAATATTAGTAAGTTCTAGCACAATAGGCAGCAAATTAAATACCTATTGTTAAAAACAGCCTATCATTTGGACATCACATTTTCAGATAACTCGAAAATTGTGGCCTGGAGAGAGGTGGATATTTCTGTAAAATATATTGTTTATAAGGCTGTGAATAAATCATAGCTATCCGTACAAATAAATGTCACCGATGTAAAAAGTTTTATCTTGTGCCAGAGACTGATAAAAATTTTTAGAATAATTTATTTTTTCTAATCAGACACGTGAGGAATAAGAATCAATTAGTGTGCTCGCTCATACTCGTAGACTTATATTTTAATTTATAAACTTTTTTGCTCTCTAAATCAAAATTGGTGAGATTTAACAAACTATTACTGTAAGGAGGGTGCCAATTTTGGGCCCAATGTGTCCATCTTCGAGAAGCGTATTAATCCATGTTTTTTGGTACGCTGATTCCAAATATGTTCTTAGTTTTGCTGTTAATTAAGCGGTTTCAGAGATAAAGAGAAAAAATTGTTATAACCCACCTACAGGCTCTATCGCACAAGCCCCAGCACAATATCAAGTAATAATAAAATCACCCCGAGGAGGGGAAATCTTCTGAAAGACACCCAGGGAAAGTGGGTAGTGTCGGATTCGCTCGTTGCGCCTACAGACTAAAACCCCTCCTCGTTTGGTTACCAACCTAGTAGGTTATGAACCAAGTTGAAAAGAAAGAGGGAACATCGAAATTGGTGGTCCGAGACAGTTAAACTGCAAGGACACTCGCGCTTGAAGCGAAACACGGAAAGAGAAAGGTGGATTAATTAAATTAAGGCGGTGAGACGAGAAGACAGGGCCTTCTAAAGCAGTCAGAAGTTTTACTAGCGTAATTCGCGAGTGAGTTGATGCTGGGATTTGGGTGATTAGCCACTGATAAACGAAGTTTTGAAGTGTATGAGTGAGCTGCTTCGGTGATGGATGGAAGCTTGGTTTCAGCAAGGATTTATTTATTGCGGATGAACCACGGGATATTTAAAGCGGAGCGGAGAAGGCGCATGTAGGTGCCTTAAAGTTTTGAAAGACGATGAGGAGCGGCAGTCACCCTGTGGTGCGGGAGCACCGATATTCATGCGCGACCCGCTGGGCAGCGCGCGCCCTTCGGGTAGGACGTGGTGGAGAATGGCTTGCGGTTGGTCGCTGCTGTGACGCACGCGAGCCAACCTGCGCGGCATCCATGGTATCGGGGCCCGCTAGAGCGGGAATAGATGTTGGTTGGCTACCAGCCTGGCGTGAGCGAAGCCAGTCAGAGCCTGGTACCGGTACCCCGCTCTCATTGGCCGAAATCGTGGCACGAGCGAAGTTTGATGAGGAAATCCCGTGTTCTCTGCAACGCATTCAAATCGGACCTGTTTATTTTATTACTATAAGAATATAAGAGGATATGTATATCTTAAATAAAAAATCAGCCAAACCGTCGCGTGAAAGAGAAGTTTAATTAGCTCTTAAAATTTGTCAGTACGTTGGCGGGCGACAAATTACTATATCACTTCTTAATAAATGTAAATATTCCATGACAGTATTGTTTATTTATCGTGTAATAAAGGCATAATAATACAGGTTAAGGCTGTTTGATGCCCTGCTAATAAGCCAACTTATTATTCACAACGTATGAACTTTGCGACTTTGAAACCCAATATCGTAGAAACGGCTCAATTTTGGGGGTTACACCCATTGGCTTTTTTGTTTGCTGGACCATGTACAAAAACTTCAGACACATTTTCGATCAGGACGTTGTGGGCCCATAATCCCATGTGACATTAGCACCCTCCTTCTACAGATTTAGTTAGCAAGCAGTGGAACACTGAAGATTTTAAAAAAATTAGTAATTTGATTAGTCGAAATAGTTCCTAATTCAATAGTGAAGAATAAAGAAAGATAAAAAGGAATACATTTACGTAAATCTGTATATAATTATTTCAAAAAACGTAATAAATGTGGAATGTATTTTATTTTATTTTTTTAACCGAACATTTATAAACGCTAAACGTCAACAACTTTAATATTGAGAATTTAAAATTTTATTGTACAATTCAAAATTTTTTCAATAAATGCTCTAGAAATTTAAAACTTCCTGAAATCATAATAAATTCTACAGTCATGGAAGAAATTAAAAAAAAAATAATAATATTTTTTTATAAATTACCACTTGATGTGACATAATCTACTTTGCGGGAGGGAATTTATGAGATTTTTGTTCGAAAATCAATAATTTAAAATTTCAAGCCCTCAAAATTGAATTATTCTGCGAACGTTGTACATAAAATAGATTTGAAAATTTGGACTGATCAATTATACAGTTTTAATTAAATTCTCCAAACATTAAGAATTGTGCAATTTTTAAATTTTAACTCTAGAATTGTCTGGTTGCGAAGTTTTCAATTAAAAATTGTACAAATTTTATGAATTTTTATGTTTAATGAGTAAATTAGTACATTTTCAAATATAAGCGTTTCAATTTGCAAATGTTTAACTATACATTTTTTTATTTAATTGTTCAAAAACTACGAATTCTACAAATTTTTAACGTTTCCATTTAAGTTGCAAAACTAAAACTTTAGACTGAAATTATTTTATTTTTGTTTTACACTATGCAGCATTAATTGAAACAATATAAGAAATCGTTCAAATATTTTTGAAATGCAAACAGTTGCATTCTTAACTAAAATAGACATTTTCACCACGGGGCATGACTATTAAGACATTTCTTAAACTGACTCGAATTATTGCTCAAATTAGTTTGTCAAAGTAAAAATTATTAAAAATTTTCCCGAGAATCTTACAAAAAATTTGCATCCACACATATCCTTTTAGAAGTCTTAAAAAGCCTTTAAATCTTAAAAAATATGCATTTTTTTTTAGACTTTTTGAAATATTTTTAATTTTTTAATTTGTTGAAAACTTTCAAGTATCTTTTAAAGTAGGCTGCGTCCTGAATTTCGGGACGAAGAGACACTTGGTTTAAAGTAATTCGAATTTTTCCCAATATTTTTGTTAAAACTCTTAAAACTAAAAACGTCGTCTTAAGATCTTCAATATCATTTTTCAGATTTTTTAGTAATGTTTTGATATATTTTAAAATCTATATGAATATTCATTAAAAATTGATTTTCTGAGAAAAAAGGTAATTTTTCCTAAATATTGTCGAAATCCTGCAAAATTAAAAAGAGTTATGCTGGAAAGTTTATTAATTATAGGGTCTTAGAAAAAGCTTGAGAACCTAATTATTTCGATAAAATGGATAAATGGATTTTCAATTTTGTTGAATGTTGAAATATTAGGTAAGAAAGATTGCAAGAAAAATTATTTAGTCACTTAATAACAAGGCAATACAAAAATTAAAGTAAATCTTGAGTGACTAGCAAATAAAAATCTTAGGAAGAAATGGCGTAATTGTTTGATATTTACAGACTTTCTGTGACAAATGTGAAATGATTGCTTTATCACAGCCTTAAAGAAAAGTCCGCGTCTGGTAATCATGATTCAAGAGATAATGTAATAGAGCTCGGAAATCATCCGATTTATTATTGTAATTTAGAAAACTAAGGAAATTTGATACTCAATATTATAATTTTCTTTTATTCTAAGAATTTTCTACCAAAAATGATGAACTTTCAATGCGAAAAAGATGAACTTTTAATAAAAAAACTACGAATTTTCAAGAAAGCTGTTGAATTTATGAGAAAAATAAAATTATCAACCAAGCAGTTGCACTTATAATCAAAATATTTAACTTTTAAGTAAAAGTGATTTATTTATTAAATTCTCATGTTAAATTCAACAGTTTTAAGACTAGGAAAATTGTCCAACTGTTAAAAATTCAATTATCAATTTTCTTCAATTTTCAAGAATATAATTTTCAACTATTGAAAGTTTTTTTATGAGCTTTGTTCAATTTTCACCAGTTAATAATTCGATTTTTAAGTCTCTTCAATTTTCAACAATTGAATTTTTATCTCCTGAAAAGATATTATCACTTTTCATAAACTTTCAACAGTTGCAAATTCAATTTTAAATTTTATTCGAATTTCAACAACTGAAAATTCATATTGCAACAACTGAATTTTCAGTTTTCTTTAATTTAAAATAATTGAATTTTCAAATGTTGATAATTGAAGTTCAAACTGCTAAAATTGCAATTGTTGCAAATTTAAGAAAACCAAATTTAATCTATAAACATTTCAATCCCTAACGAAAATTTCGTTAAAACTTAATTTTTGCAATGACAGGTTGTCATTGAGAAGTAATATTTGGTAAATTAATATATAGGCATCCAATAGATTCTTGTCAGAGATTTTTAAAGGTTGAAAAAAAATTCGACCTCTGATCAACCATTCTTAGGTTGTTGGAAATCCATTCACAAAGATTTACGAAAAAAATGGTTGAATAAACAATTTTAATATCTTTAGAATCATTCTCGTAATCAGTAATGTTTTCTCTTTTAAGAATAACCCATTAATAATAATTAAATCGTGATACTTTTTCGCTCGAAAAATTATTTTAGTTTCAGCTGTATTTAAATCCTAAATAGTTTAGTTTGAAATCTGTCAAGTAATCATTTGTAATTTTTTCGACAAAATATAACTTTGAAATCAAATAATCCATAATAATATCATTTTGTTTGATATAATAATTTTCTTATACCAAATAAGATTACTTAACAATCATTTTTCGCTGGCACACACCATCAAAAGATAATGAGAGTCGGAAAAGTGTTTAGCAAATGACAGGCAAACAAGAGGAGAGACAATACTTGTTCTTTAATTGCATATATGTACAATTTTGAACAATAGCAATTCAAAAGTCGCCTGCACATGTCTGTTGTAAATTCAGGAAGAAATTTTTCTATAAAAACAGAATCTAAAATCAATTAGGAATTGCCTCCTACAAGTGATCGTCAACTATATTATTTGATAGGCTGAAAAAATAATACAAATTCTGTTAGCTGTTTGGGCAATAACCATAATTCATTCGCATTTAAATACTTGTATTTAATTTTGATCCGACAACGGATTACAAAGAATAATATATTTTAGTTTATCTGTTTTCTATTGAGTTAACGATACACACGCTGTAGAGTATCTTCATTTGAAACAACTTCTTCAAACCAAAGTGAAGAGATTGGGTTTTTTCTGCCTACAGGACATTCCTTCATTTCAGTCATGGTCATAGCGTCAACTACACCGCTTATCATGTTTATTTTTATTCTCGAATGATATTCATCTGCCTTATATATTCCACGAAGCATCCCAGTATACTCCAGTATTGCAAACACGTCACCATTGGATGCGGATAAAACAATATGTTCTCGGGCCGGCACGGGCACATATCTATTCTGTACTGCTCGCAAATTAATGGCTAAACCGGCGGGAATAACATATCTTCGAAATTCGAATTGCCGGTTCTGATTTGCCTGGGGAATAAGCCGAACATATCCGAGTTTTGAAAGTGCATATCCAAGTACTTTATGAGAAGGAGGCCAGCCTGGAGGAGACTCGGACCTGGCATGAAGAGGAGGCTCCTGAGAAGAAGGAGGGGCTAGTGGATGTTGTAGTGAATCGTATGTTGCAGAAGCTTTAATAAAACTGTTTGGGAAGATTGGTTGCCTTTTGCCTACTGGACAATCCTTAATTTCATCTGGAGTCAAATTATCAACTGCGCCGCTCATCATAGTTATTTTCACTCGCGAATGTTTTCTATCTTTCCTATACATTCCATAAAGAATCCCACTATGATCCAATATTGCAAAAACGTCACCATTGGATGCTGATAATACAATATATTCTCGGGTTGGCACATCCACATAAGTATTCAGTACTGGTCGCAATGTAATTGGCAAAGCGGAAGGAATCACATATCTTCGAAATTCAAATTGACGGTTTCGGTTTGTTTGAGGAATAAGTCTAACATATCCCAGTCTTTCTATTTTACATCCAAGTACTTCATCTGAAGGAGGCCTGCCGGGTGGAGAAATGGACCTGGCACGAATAGGAGCCTCCGCTGGAGAAGTACGGTCAGGTGAATGTTGTCTGGGAGAAGATGAAGAACCAGGATTACGTTCGCCATTAGGATTCCGTTCGGAATGTAGTGAATCGTGAGGTTCAAAAATTTAAAAAAAACTGTTTGGGAAGATTGGTTGCTTTTTGCCTACTGGGCAGTCCTTTATTTCATCTGGAGTCAAATTATCAACTGCGCCGCTCA
>CAKNWT010326402.1:0-14344 GCA_932066315.1 Andricus coriarius | reverse complement strand
TATTCAAATATGTTTCAGTTCTCAACCAAGTCCAACGGTCCAGGAAAAGGTGCGAAGCTGACAAGTTACATCCTTTCCCAAAAAAGAGAAATCTACTCTTTGCCCACTCATTCCTTCTCCCTGGTGAATGAAATTTGGCAGTAGCTATAAGTGGAGGGAAGTCGAATATGAAACCGCTTTTGTTTTCTTAAACCCTTTGCAATTTTACTATCTGTTTTCTATTCCATTTTCTTTTGATTTTAATACATTAGAATCAAACCTAGAGTCATTGCCTCAGTTATTCAAAATAAAAAAACTTTTTCTCATTGATATTCAACGGTAACATCAAAAATCATAATCTCTCACGTAAAAGTTTGTTATTTACATTGACATAGGATTTTCAAAAATAACAATTCAAATAAATATTTGAGTATAAAAATACAATGATGTTTCAATGTTTTAATTTAATTTTGATCCAGCTTCAAGCTACACGGATTATTATGTTTCGTTTAATAATTTTGTTATTGAATTAATTATACACATTCTTCAGTGGATCGCAATTTGCAACAACTTTCATGAAAAGATGTGGGTAGATTGGGTAATATCTGTCCACATGACATTCCCTCACTTCATCTGGCGTCATATTCTCAATAGGACCGCTTATCATATTTACTTTCATCCTCAAATGATATCTGTCTTAAATGTTTTTTACGATGAATCCCCGCATACTCCAATATTGCGAAAATGTCACCATTAGATGTTGATAACACAATATATTCTTGGTTTGGTGTGGTGCAAAATTTATAATTTCCCACAAGCAATCTAATTCCTTTATCGGCCGGAAAATAGTATCTTCGATACTCGAATTGCCGGTTCTGGTTTAACTCGGGACTAAGCTGAATATATCCAATTTTAAAGTGCAAAACTTAGTACTTCATGAAACGGAGTCCCGCCCAGATGAGAACTGGACCTGGCATGAAGTGGAGGCTACTGAGGAGAAGTTTGGGCAGGTGAATTTTATCTGCCACAAGAAGAACCAGGATAGCGTTTGCCATTGGGATTCCATTCGGACTCTAGTGAATCGTAGTTTTCAAAAGCTTTAATAAAACTGTTTGGAAAGATTGGATGATTTTTGCCTACTGGACAACACCTGATTTCATTTGCAGTCAAATTGTCAACTGCACTGCTAATCATATTTATTTTTATTCGCGAATTATTTTCATTTGTCCTATAAATTCCATGAAGAGTCCCACTGTAATCCAATATTGCAAAAACGTCACCACTGGATGTTGATAATACTATATATTCTTGGTTTGGCCCCAGCCCATAGTTCGTATCATCTATCCGTATTTGAATTGGTTCATGGGCAGGAAAAATGTATCTTCGAAATTGAAATCGCTGGTTCTGGATTGTGTGAGGAATAAGCCGGACATAGCCAAGTTGTTCTATTGCATATCCAAGTACTTTAACAGTAAGAGGCCTTTCCAGAAAGGACCTGGACCTGGCACGAAGAAGAGGCCCCTGAGGTGAAGTCCGTTCAGCTGAATGCCGTCTGTCCTGAGAAGAAGAACCAGGGTTACGTTCACTATGGGGATTCCATTTGGTCTGTAGTGAATCGTAATTTTCTAAAGCTTTAATAAAGTTTTTGGGGAAGATTGGATAATTTTTGCCTACTGGACAATCTCGAAATTCATCTGGGGTCAAATTATGAATTGCGCCGCTCATCATATTTATTTTGATTCTCGAACGAGACTTATTATTGGTATATATTCCACGAATAAGCCCGCTATAATCTAATACTGCAAAGACGTCATCATTGGATGCTGCTAATACAATCTGTTCTTGGGCTGGCACGGGAGTTTGTCTTCTTCGTTCTGTTTGGAATTTGATTGGTTTATCAGCAGGAAAAACGTATCTTCGAAATTTGAATTTTACGTTCTGATTTGTGCGAGGAATAAGCCGTATGAATCCAAGTTGTCTAAGTGCATATCCCAGTACTTTAGGTGAAGGCGGCCATCCAGGAGGGGACCAGGGTTCAGCATTAAGAGGAGGCTCCTGAGGAGAATTTGGGTCAGGTAAATTTTGTCTGTCAGAACAAGATGAACCAAGGATACGTTCGCTATGAGGATTCCATACGGACTGTAGTGAATCGTTATTTGCTAAAGCGTTAATGAAAGTTTCGGGGAAGATTGGGTAACGTTTGCCCACTGGACAATTTCGCACTTCATCTGGGGTCAAATTATCAACTGCGCCGCTTATCATATTCACTTTAATTCTCGATTTGGCTCTCTGTGTCGTATATATTCCACGAAGAAGCCCGATATACTCTAATATTGCAAAAATGTCACCATTGGATGCTGATAAAACAATGTGTTCTTGGTTGGGCACGGGAATATAGGTTCGCTCTTCTGTTCGCAATCTAATTGGATAACCAGTAGGGAAAATGTATCTTCGAAATTCGAATCGTAGGTTCTGATTTGTGCGGGGAATAAGCCGAATGTATCCAAGTTGTCCAAGTGCATATCCAAGTACTTTAGGTGATGGCGGCCACCCAGGCGGCGCCCTGGCCTCGGCATTAATAGGAGGTTCCTGAGGAGAATTCCGGTCAGGTGAATGTTGTCTGTCAGAAGAGGAAGAACCAGGGATACGTTCGTTATTAGTATTGCATTCGGACTGTAGTGAATCGTTATTTGCTAAAGCTTTAATGAAAGTTTCGGGGAAGATTGGATGACGCTTGCCCACTGGACAATTTCGCATTTCATCTGGAGTCATATTATCAATTGCGCTGCTTATCATATTTATTTTAACTCTCGATTTAGTTTTCTGGGTCGTATATATTCCACGAAGTATCCCGATATACTCTAATATTGCAAAAATGTCACCATTGGATGCTGATAATACAATATGTTCTTGGTTTGGCACGGGAATATAGGTTTTTTCTTCTGTTCTCAATCTAATTGGATAACGAACAGGAAAAATGTATTTTCGAAATTCGAATCGTAGATTCTGATTTGTGCCGGGAATAAGCCGAATGTATCCAAGTTGTCCAAGTGTGTATCCAAGTACTTTAGGGGAAGGAGACTTATCAGAGGGCGAACTGTCTCTGGCTCGAAGAGGATGCTTCGCAGAAGCCTGATGTATGCGAAGAGAAGGAGAAGAGCGACCGTGGACCAGGCGGGGAGTGTCAAGGTGATCTCTTCTTGACTGCGAACTTAACTCTGCGAAAGGAAATAGAGGATGCATGTTTCTTGTCGAACAAACTTCAAAAAGAGCTTGTTACTTTATTCTCGTTATTGGTATAAAATACTTTAGAATCATAAGTAAAGGATTTTGTACAGAAAAGTTGTGCCATAACAATGCCAGGTTAACAATGATTGGGGCTCACTGTCTTCCAATTTAACACAACTCATTGTTTTGTTTTTATTTTTTGAAATTATTCTCAATTCCTTAAAAATCCATGACCAGCACGTCAGGGTTCTGACATAACCTCATAAACCCTCGTAAAATTGTTTATTTTCAAGTCCAGGGGTCCGAACATGTTTATTACATGTTTTTGGGGTCGCTGAATCCGAATCCGATGTCCGAAAAACCCCAGCACGTCAGGGTTTTGATGTAATCTCAAAAAACCTTATACAAATTTTGTTAGAGTCAGGGGGTCAGACCATGTGTATTATACGTTTTTACGGTCGCTGAATCCGAATCCGAAGTCAAAAAAGCCCCAGAACGTCACGGTTCTCACATAAAATAAAAAAAAATGAACTAAAAAAAAATTATGAGGTTTTATGAGGTTATGTCAGAACCCTGATGGGCCCAATCCTCGGTTGGTCTCATCACATTCTTTCTCATCCCGTTTCGTCCTTCCTCGTTCTCGCCTCGGGTTTTCCTAGGAATGCGAAAGATGTGCGCTAGTGGAGCTGACAGCTTGCGGGAGCTTTATTTTGCCACTCTGAGACGCTAATGCTAATTAGCGTTCTTTAACGAATAGTTAACATCGAAATATGGTCGTTTCTATACTGGAATTACATCTGAAAAAGATTATGTTGAGTCTTTGTGGAGTATTACTGTGCGCAGCTAGACCATGTCGCGGAAAAAAATAAAAGGAAAATAAGACCAAGTTTATATCTAGCACGATAGCGCCTGACCCCACATTGCTAAATCAATACGAAAAAATACTGGGCTTAGGCTGGACTTTGTTTCCTAACCCACCATATTCTCCAGACTTGGCTCCAAGTGCTTATCACTTGTTTCGTTCTTTAGCCGGCCATTTACGTGAGATAAAATCAACGATCAAGAGAATTTGCGGCAAGACCTCACCAACTTCTTCAATCAGAAGCCTTCTAATTTCTACAAATCTGGCATTCTCTCTTCCACAACTTTGGCGACAGGATATTGATACAAGTGATGTCTCTATTGTTTGAAGTAAGTTTTGTGTTTGTAAAAATTAAATGCAAATTTTTTTACCAAAAAAACGGAAAGACTTTCTTGCCAACCCAATATTACACTTTCTTGTGCATCACTGATTAATTTGATATTAAACACGACTATGTTAAGATTTTTTCAAAGATTTCACTTCAATATGTTTATGCATTATTTTGTTCTTATTGGAAACATAGGTTACCAATTATTGCAATAAAATGTATAAAAGAGACAGGTAAAGAAATTGGTATATTTTTAAGTCATTTGGAATTTAAGGAATTTAGCACTAATTGAATTTTTTACATTTCAAAGTAGAATTTAAAAATATTTTAGTGTCTAATATCTACGTTTGGTAAAACGAATATATTCGTCTGCACATTTGAAAATCGATAGTGCGTTCCTACTTGAATCATTTTGGCTACTATATATTTTAAAAATTGTATGGAATTTACATGTGTAATGAGTAATAAATAAGGCAGTAATAAGATTCATATAAAATCGTATGATAAGCAAATAATCGATTCTATAATTAACCCCTACGAAATACATGTATGTATGTTTATATTTTCATGTATGTATACGCTGAATTAGCACTGAATCTCAGGATTTGGCTGAGTGAAAAAGTCGTGAATGTTATTATTGTGTCCTAATGTGCATAATATGCCTAATTCTTACAATTTTTCAAAATTGTTGTATAAGTTCATATAGAAAAACTTTTATCTCTTATAGAGGCTTCTAGACTTACTTTTATTTTCTGAAAAATTGTGGAAATTAATCATATTGTGCAGATTGAAAAATAAAAATAACATTTATGATTTTTTCAAAACTGCGATTCGAAAATTATTATTTTTTTTTATTTCAACTTCGCCCAAATTCATGATATTAATCAATATTTAAAAATTTTCAAATATTTTAAATCATTTCACAGAAATTTTAAGATTTCACATAGATTTAGCATACTCTAAAATAATTTTTGGAGTTCACCAGGATTCCCAAATATTTGAAGGATTTCACAAACATTTCATATATTGTATAATTTGCAAATTACTACAAAAGATTTAAAACAGATTTCACAAGTATTTTAAAGAATTCATAAACTTTTAAAAAAATTTCAAAAAATTGCACAAAGATTTCGAAAATTTTGCTAAAATTTCACAGAATTTTTAAGATTTCACATACATTTCGCATACCCTAAAAGATTTCAAGGAATTCATAAACATTTCAAAATTCGTCAAGGATTTCAAAAGCATTTCAACTATTTTAATATGTGTTAAATTCCTAAAATTACAAATAACCTGGAAATATACCTATCTTTCTACATATCTGTTCCATATATTCTGCGGTTGTAATTGGCAAAATAAATTATTAATAAGAACAAAGAAAAATAATAATAGAGTGAAGTTAAATCTTCAAAAAAGTCGTAATATAGTCGTGTTTGAAATCCAATAAATTAGTCATGGATAATTAACTATAATATGTAATCAGATTTTGAGTTTAACAATTCCTTGAATAACGCTTATTAGCATTGGAGAGTCAGAGTGTCAAAAGAACGCTCCGCTTTGCTAGCGCATATATGTCGCATTCCTCCGAAAAATGAGACGAAGAAAACGAGACAAGTAATACCGGGATAGCAGGAATATCGTCAAAAAATAATTTTTGACGACATAAATGTACAAATGACCACTATATGAATATGAGCTGGAAAGGGGGACTTTATGTTCACTCCACAGGCCTGGGAAATGGCTATATTAATGCATGTATTGTGTAAAATATAATAAAAATCATAAATATATTATATCAGTATATTCACCAATAGAATTAAAGATGACCGCCAGAGTGAAAACGAAAGTATAGACCATCTTCATTTTTGCAATGTAGAGGAAAAACTGATTAATGCTTCAGTGAATAAGTGGATCAACAAATGTAACTATAGAATATTCTATTGCATCATCAGAGTACAAATATATATACAAGCAGACGTTATCTCACATATATGTGAGAGAACGACGTTATTATTTTCAAGATTGTTCCACGTTGATATAATTATTACATTTTTATCTCTCAGTTATTGATTTTAGTTCGTTATAAACTATGTATTAAACAAAGAAGATTGTTGAAATGAAAAATTACTTCTATCATTTAAAACTACAGAGTAAAGTCAATGTAAAATAAAGCACACAGTCTAACATGATAAAATACGTGTGCTTCATTTTGTATTTTCCAAATCGAATAAAATATTCTAACGAAATCATTTCTAGAACAAGGAGCAAGTGACAATAATTTTCTAAATAATAACATTTGTAAATTTTGTAATTAGTTGCAGAACATTATGTCTTTTACTAATTTACTGAAGAAAATGTTTAGTCAAAACAAGAATAATTGTTTAGAAAATTTTTAATCTAAATAATAATGGAACCCTTTATAACCATTAATAGATGATAACGTCCGAATGTTTGAATTTTTATTTAATATAAATTGCCATATTGAAACGATTACTTCGGACGCATAAATATTGAAAAAACAAGAAAAAACGTGCCTCAGCCGGGATTTGAACCGACAGAATCGTTTTAGTATCGAAATTTATATTAATTAAAAATTTAAAAATTCGGACGTTAACATCTCTTAATGATAGTAAAACTTTCCAATTAACAATTAGATTAAACCTACGTTGATCAAAAATAGTACATCTGTCGCAGTGGAGAAATACGTAAAGCACTTCGCTGTAAAAATATAGCTATGAAGAATAAGAAAATATCTGCTGATGTCTCGGTGGCGTAAAATTTCTGATACTCGATACCATTTTTTTTCCTTCAAATTTTGAAAATGCTCTAAAATGTTGAATTTTGGTTGAAAATATCTGGTTAACGAACTTCACCTTCACTTTATGACCTTTAAAAAGTTTATCAAAGGCTGACTCGATTTCGCAAATCCGACAAAAGCTAGCGAGGCTGCAATTTTTGGACAAACGACACAAGCTATGAGAAAAAAGTTAAAAATAAGTTAAAAAAAGTTGAAAATTTGTGATCGATCATTTTTTGATAAGACGCGTAGTTTTTGTTTTAATCGTGTAAAACGATATTGCAAACAAACAAATTGAATTTTTGGACAAAACGATATAACGTACAATAAAGTGTTTTATTCCAAATTTAACATTATTTGACTTTGAAAAACTTCATAAATTAATAATTCTGTTTTTATTCTGTAGGTTTGCAAACAATCGTTGGTTGAAAACAAGCTCTCTAACTACGAATCAGTGATACATTTCACTGATTAATCAGTGATTCTGGACTTTTGACTACTCAATTCAGTAACACTAGAGTAAATCATGCGAGACATAACCTCTAAGTTTCAAAGTAAAGCGTTGTTGTTATTCTTTTATTTAAGTGGCAACAATAATTTTTTAATGAAATAAATTTGTAAATTTTCGGACTATAAGTGTGCTGAATTTACTGCGGGAAAAATATACTATAACTCGTATAGAAAGTACTTACTTGACAGGTGTGAACATGACAGTCGAATCATGAAAGTAGAGAAATATGTGAGGTTTTCTGTCATTTAGAAGCATCAAATCTTTTCACATTTTTTAATATTTGATCATAATTATGGGTTTTAAGTTTTTACTATGATTATTTAATTGAATCTAGTAAAAGGTTGTTTTAATATGACTGCTAAATTGACGTGGTGCAGTGCAGCCAACTCTCAAAAGTGAAACTTTCACTGAATGAATAAGTAACTTTTCACTGATTCAGATTTAGAGAGGTTACTTTTTTAATGAATTGTCTCCAGCCCATCATCAGATAGAAATCAAGATGTGGAGACTGTTAAGATCTCCAGACTATGTAACAAATTGAAATCCACGATAATATTAAAATTACTAAAATAAGAATTTGCTCAATTGTATTTTTCTGAAAATCTAAGAAAGATGCTTATTGAACGATTCTGAATCAATTAGTTTTTCGATAAATAGAAAGGTAAAAAGAAAAAAGGTCCTAATCTCAGCTGGAATTTTCGATTTTTTTTTGTTAGCTTTGAGATAAGAATGAACGATGTGAATAGATAAATAAATCCAATAATACTTAGAGGTCGCTCATCGCTAGTTCGTCTGTTTCCAAAAAAAAGTAAATATTTCTTAAAAACGGCAGATCATAATGCAAAAATAAACACAATAAGAAATATGCGTCTAACTCAAGTGAGTATTTTTTATTCACAGTTTTCTTTTTTCACTTATACAGACTTAAGGAGTTATGTGAAGGAAATGGTTATAAAAAGCGTTATTCGTCTATTCCTCTTACTGAGAGGTATCTAATTCATTTAAATTATTGTTATGCTTTCAAAAAAAATTACAACAAATTTCTTCGCATACCTCCTTAAATATAAATAACAAAATGAAAAAATTCGAACAAAATTTAAAATTATTTTGATGAGCCGCATTTTTTGTATTGCATTTAATTTTGCGTTATGATCAGCCGTTTTAGCGAGAGAAAAATTTAACACCCCTATCCAGGATCCTTAACGCTACTTATGGACATAGTTCTGTCTTCGATTAGTCATCAATAATTATGAGTTTAAATATCAGATTCTTATTCTATTCCCTCGTTTGTACGAGTTTTTTACTTTTTTGTTTATTGTTCTATTTTATAGTGGTTTTAATTTTCTACATTAACGTCTTCGAATCTTACCAGTTGAATAGGAAACAGGATGTTCCTAAAAATCGTTTGAAGGATGTTTGACTTGAGATGGAAAAGTGAAACGTAGGACCAAAAACCTTCATCCACAAAACCTACCGAAGAACACCAGACAACGGAGAGCATCCCCGATGCTAGGATTTCTGCCAGGAATAATAAGACCTGTTGCCGGACTTGTCGCCTATGATGATGAGCGTCTATTAGATGCAAAATTAAACCAGGTGAATGATACGCAAAAGAATTTATCTCAGCTCATTGGGCTACAAAACGAGAGCTGATCTCGAACAAATACATCCAAGTAAAGAAAATCAAGAAAGACAGCTAAATCAGTTTAAACTTGACTTAAGCATTACTGCAGTGTCGTTAAATCAAATTAGAGAACGTATGCCATAATTAAACTACACAAACACTTTAAATCAAATGCTGAAAATGATGGGAACCGGATTAGATAGCTACAAAAGTTCAGCTAATCAACTCCTCGATGCCATATACGACGCTAGAAGAGGACATCTACATCCCCCTCTGTTAACCACCACCAACTAGAGGTTGTATATCGACATGTGCAGGACCATGCTCCTGAACTCGTGTTTTCTACTCAAGGACCAAAAGTAAGTATCGAGAAATTGGCACAATCATGAACATCAACGATCATGGTGAGGAATAGATGATCCACGAGACACCTTCCAGTAAAACTTGCGGAATGACTTTAGCGGGCTGGATATACTCTCTCGACAGGGAGCAGTCAGCAGAATTAATCTACCCAATTCAACTATTAATAAAAATTCAGTTATTAAAATTGGCAATAGTCCAACTAGGTCTAGGCTCTACATGGAAAACAGAGGCCTAAATTTTAACTAGTCTTTCAGTCAACTACCATTCAACAGAGCTTATTTAAGAGCCAACTCTACATTTAGACCTAAAAAAAGTATGACCTGTCGTTGGACACAATAACAAGAAGATTAACATCATGGAATAAATGCTTATAAGATCATCAAAAGTAGACTTTACCTACCGGAAAAAAATGTAGAATTTTTATGGGAGATTCAGAAGAAATTAGAGACATTTAGCGATCACAAGGCATTACGCGAAAATCATTGAACACTTACTCGCGGGTCTTATATTGGATTAGGTTTATTAACAATCCTGGGATTAATTTCCTACTTTTTTCGCTCTCAAATCTCAATAGTAATATCAGCATGTGTCGCTTGTATGAGCAGGAAGCGATCTAGGAGGTACAGTATTAGAGACGTCAAGCAAATTACTCAAAATTTCGAAGAAGCTGACCTCGAAAAACAACACGAATATGAGTTAGAATCCAAAATTATCTCTGGGAGCCACTAACACGAATTCAAATAAGATCCTTTGCAATAAAATCATCCACCGGGCTCCTGGAAAAGCAGCTAATATACTAAACGTATGGAAGATGCCCCTGTCCAAGATGCAGCTACTGGTGCAAACGCTGCAAGACATGTGGAATTTGTAACTTTTGAACACATTTCACACAAACGTACCATAATCTCAAATAGTACCTCACCTACGCATTCGTCCTCGAGTCGGTCACATTCCATATTATCATTACAGCTCTTTGCTTCTTCTTGCATCGACGAAAAAAACACGGTTTCCGATGCGCTTCTGCACTCAACGGGAAACTGAGCTGGGCCGTAACTTTAATAATAACTAAAGACAGACGTTGTCTAGGAATGACCCTTTTGAATGGTTGTCCGAACCGACCCCTTATGTTTTATTAACTATCAATGGACGTCGCACTTCAAGTTGCACCAACGGACATGCTTTTCTGCCAAACTCAGACAAACTGGGACGACACCAAATTATGGCATCGTTAAACCTAATTTGACAAATTCAATTTACTTACACAAACAGATTTATGGGCGGTCGTTTGATACTTTTGGATCGTTTTCCACCGTCAAGGATGTTCAGATTCTGCGAATCAGCTTACTGAACCCAGAATAGGAACGGCGAATCGGTCCCAGTGCAGTTGTCATCCAAGTGCAACGGACCAGGGAAAAGTGTGACCCTGACAAATTACATCCTTTTCCAAAAACGTAAAATCTAATCCTTGCCAACTCCTTCTTTCCCCCTGGCGAATGAAGTGTGGGAGTAGCTATAAGTTAGGTAAGTCGAATATGAAAACGCTTGTGTTTCCTTGAATGCTTTGGAATTTTCATATACTGTTTTATATTCCACTCTCTTTGAATTAGAATACATTAGAATCAAAACTAGAGTCAGTGAATCATTCATTCAAAAGAAACCACTTTTTATCATCGAGATTCAACATTAATAGTGCAGCCGAAAATGGAACCGTCTTGAATTAATAAGATGGTAATCACGAAACAGCTTGAAAATACGACATATAATAGTAATTAAAGCTCCTTTACAGGTTTCTAGTGATAACAAATATAATCTCTTACGTGAAAGTTAGTTATTTACATTGGCTTGAAATTTTCAAAAATACGATTCAAATGAAAATCCGAAGAAAAAACTACAATGATGTTTTAATGTTTTAATTTAATTTTGTTCCAACTTCAGGCTAGAGGATTATTATGTTTCATTTTACAATCTTTTTAGTGAATTAATTATACACAGCCTGCAGTGAATCGCAATTTGCAACAACTTTCATAAAAATGTGTGTGAATATTATGTAATGTCTACCTACATGACCTTCCTTTATTTCATCTGATATCATATTCTTATCGTCATCGCTTATTATATTTATTTTCCACCTCAAATAATTTGTATCTGTTTTATATATTTCACGAAAAATCCCACTTCTGATTTGACTCGGCAATAAGCCGAATATATCCAAGTTGTCCAAGTGCATATCCAAGTACTTCATAAGAAGGAGTCCTGCTTGTAATAGAACTGGACTTGGCATGAAGAGGAGGCTAATGAGAAGAAGTCCGATCAGGTGCATTTTGTATGGCACAAGAAAGAGATCCAGAATAGTGTTTACCATCGGGATTCCATTCTGACTCTAGTGAATAGCAATCTGCAAAAGCTTTAGTGAAAATGTTTGGGAAGATTGGGTGCTTTTTTCTTACTGGACAACATCTTATTTCGTCCCACCAGTGGAGGTAAGTACACTGGTGGAATATTGCAAGGTAAGGGGTATTCCTCTACTGTTGGTATGCGATGCTAATTCCCACCATACTTTGTGGGGCAGCACGGACGTCAACACAAGAGGTAATGACCTACTGGAATACCTAATCACCACTGATTTAGATATTCTTAACTCGGGGAACACCCCGACGTGCTGGCCCCAAATGGGTCAGAAATTCAAGAAGAACGTACTGGAATCAGTTTTCCACGGAGATAAGATGTGCAATTTCTAAGGTTCCCAGATCAATTCGAGACGTTGATGCCCTGGAGATGGCAGCCAACACTTTCACAGAGGCCATTATAGCTACTTATCGAAGTAATTGTCGACCTACATGAGTCCGAAAGGCTGGTGAGAAATACTGGTGGAATGGAAAACTCGAAGAGCTTCGCATAAAAAACAGAGAGAGGTTCAGACGTGCGAGTAATGGCAAAACGAAGAAACTATGGACCTCATTCACAACGATGAGGGATGCATACAGGGGTGCAATACGTAAGGCAAAGCAAAAGAGCTGGACCCACATTTGCACAGACATCGAGGAGGGAGCTGGGGCGGCTAGACTGGATAAGCCGCTTTCTCGAAATCCGGACGCTATTCCCAGCACTCTGAAATTGCCCGGCAGGGGTAGTCAGAGTCGGATGGCGATACCTTGGCTTACCTGATCAAGGCACATTTCCCGGGCTTTTCAAGGTTTCGAGAATTGGGGACGGTACCTCAGAGGCAACCAAACTCGCCTGCGGCACAAATGGGCCCGAATCAACGGCTTGCCAACGAGATTGTCACCCCTGCCAGGGTCAGGTTGGCCCTGAAGTCCTTCAGCCCTTACATATCTCCCGGCCCAGATGGCATATACCCAGTCCTCTTACAGAGGGCTGGAGAGGTCATCTCAGGGCCGCTGGTGAGACTTGCTAGGCTAGTCAGACACTGGGACATGTCCGGGCGGCATGGAGGGGTACGAGAGTATTCCTCATTCCGAAAGCAGGTAGGATTGGTTATACCTTATACAAGGATTTCCGTCCCATTATCCTAACATATTTCCTCCTAAAAACTGTGGAAGGACTTGTGGATAGATATATCCGCGATAAGGTCTTGTCAAGTAGGCCACTTCACAAAGAGCGACATGCCTATAGGGCTGGTCACTCGACGAAGAAGGATCGAAGCGGAGCAGTAAACCTAATTGAAGGACAACTGAAGGAGAAAGGCCTCGCGATCGTAACCTTTATAGAGATCAAAGGAGCCTTCAATAACACCTCTAGAGTGGTTATCAGGGCGGCCATGATCACACATGGTGTGCCTACTGTAGTCATGGAATGAACGTGCCACATATCTCGACTGGAAAGAATCAGGGGACTGATTTTGAGAGGCATCACTGGTGCCTTGAAGTCGACACCCAGTTTGGCACTGGGGGCACTAATAGGGTTGGAGCCCCTCCGTCTCACCATCAAGGCTGTGGCTGCCAAGGCGGCTGAAGACTAAATTAGGGTAAATAACAGAAGGATCTCGACAGCAGTGAAGATCCCAGTCGATATCGCGAGGAGGCCGACCCTGAATATGCCCAGGGACAAAATGGCCACTGGCTACCTCTTCGACAAGAAGTATCGAGTTAGCCTATCCTCGAAGGAGAAATGGGTTAACGGCGACGCACACCTGCCCAGTGATAGAGACAACTGGTTTACAGATGGCTTCAGGTAGGAAGAAAATGCAGGAGCCGGCCTATGTCGTAGAAGGAATGGAATGGGCTTCACAATCGAGATGGGGACCTAAGCCACAGTTCTACAATCTGAGATTATGGCCATACTTCAGTGGGCCTGCAAGACAAAGGAGTGTGACAAAAAAAAACATCCGTATCTGCTCAGACAGCAGGGCTGCTATATTGGCCTTGAATGGAACAACGGCCACGTCGCTATTAGTATTGTAGTGCTTTGAGGCACTAAATATGCTAGCGACGGAAAACCGAGTTACTCTTCTATGGATCCCTGGACATAGCGGTATCAAGAGCAAGGGTATCACGCTAGGGAGAAAAGAGATCGAAGTCCTAACAGAAATATTTCTAGTACATGGGAACCTCGGATATCCCAGACATAAATAGATGATGAGACAGCTACTCACATCCTTTGTCACTGCCCTGCGATTGCGGGGAAACGTCTAA